>JAIPMN010004022.1:0-13218 GCA_020650975.1 Apostichopus californicus | reverse complement strand
AGGTAGCTGAGTACTGTGTTAGAATAATAAATAAGGTAACTAAATAGGAGCTTAAAAAATATACTGTCCTATTTTTCCCCTTCAAAGTGATGTTACCATTTTTTCTTCTAATTTACCACATTTTTGGGGAAGTGTAAATTTCTAAAACGTGAGATTATAAAATAAAGAATGTTTAGATGCAACTTGCAAGGCCTCAGAAGTGCCGTTTCCGGAAATCTGAGAGGCTTTATTTGCCAAAAATTTTCTTGTACGCTACGCGCCAACCGATGGTGGCGCTCCGCTTAGATAGTGTCACGTGAACTTTCGGGCACAAAAAGTTCTGCCCCCCCAAACTGAAATGGTCCCGTACGCCTATGGAGCAATGATTAATTATATTACTACTAGGCAAGTAATTGCATTTAGGGTCTTCACTCTGGTTTATGTGTAGATTACACATCTCAAACCATATCTGGGAAACAGTGAATCTCAAATTTGCAATAACCGTATAGAGCAACAAGTTACTAAAAACTGTTGTGCATTTTGGTGCATGGTAATTATAGAAAACAGTATTGCACCTTGTGCAATAGACCGGTGTGCATCCATACCACAATGTTCATCAACTATCGAATGTTATCACATCGTTTAGGTTAAAGAGCAAAGAACAATATATCTCCATTGCAACGTTGTCAGTAGAGACGATGATGAGGAATACGACCTCATTGAAGAAGTCCTGCAGATGAGCGAGAACGGGCAGCTGTTTGGACAAAAGGTGAAAGCAGGTAATATATGTGTTGATGCAGTCAAGCCATATCAACTGCGATACTTGACTGGCCCGCCGTGCTTCACTAAAATACTTTCAAATGAGCTCTCTGAAGGACGCATGACTTTGGGGCAATTTAAAGAGAGATGGCACAAGTTGGTAAAAACTCCTAAAAATCCAGCAAATGTTCCTGTACTTGGTTAATTTCGAGACGTGGAAAGAGGCAGAAGAGAATTTTCCAGAAGAAACAAAGAGAGACATGTTTCTGCATGTCATTGACTATCCCCTTCATAAAGTCCATCAGCAACTCAAGAGTAACTGCAGGCTCCCGAAGGCTAAGGAAGAGACCAATGGCATATCAAGACCATACACAATTGAAGGAGCTAGTTGTGTGAGTTGAGCCAGCTTCACCCAAGGGCAATGACCTTGCCAACTATGCAGTTTCCTTTGATTGTACTCAATAAGCCAAAGGTTTGTTAACCCCCGGAAAGTTAGTTTGAATTCAGATGGAGACTTTATCTATGAACAAGTTACTGTCATAACTTTGGGTCAACCCATGTCAAATCAACAGAGGCCTCCTTCCTTCAAGGTTGAAGGCATTTGTTTCATTCATGTTGGGTATTTTATGTCTGAAATTGCAAATGTTGTAAAAGCCATGAAACTTGTCATCGAATTTAGCTAATTCTGAGCAAAATTTAGGGCCCTTTACAAAGCTACCATGGTTTGTTGCTAGATGTGGCCATATTCTAGCAACCGAAATGTCTCGAACATTTTGTTTTGTCTAATATCTGCATGCCTTTGAGACATTGGGCGACACACTATATCAGTTTCTGCCAATCTGGGAGAGTCGACGTGGAATCGGTTAAAAAATCTGTTGATTTGGCACGGCTTGACCCTTTTGTCATTTTCATATGTAAGCAGATATTCTCAACTTATCTGTGTCATTCTGCTTGTGTCTGGGACACTGTATGCACATTGTGAACCAAATTTATGAAGACATTACAAGTGTTAGTTTTGTACATCTAATTCAGCAATGAATGAACCTTGTTTTAGAATCATAACATGTGTTTTGCTCTCTCTCTCTCTCTCTCTCTCTCTCTTTAATTTGCAATACTTTTTTAAAAAAAAGCTAGGTGTCATTTAGATTAACCGAATTACTTTTTGAAGAAGGCTGGTCTGTTATTACTCTGAGTATCGAGCTTTGCTATTATTACTGTCTCCTAATACATATAGAGGGGTGAAACATTTAAGTCACCTAAACATACCTAAGACCTTTAACAATCTTCTACAGTACGAACAACATATCGGTGATTATTTAATCAAATATTGGTGGCAAAAATAGAGTACACTGCAAACGCATGCGTCAAATTCGTTATCCTATTTACTGCATTACGATACTAGTCACACTCACAAACAGAAATTTTGCATTTGTGGAATTAGGGACATGCATCACTGTTACTACCGAATAATCATAATTGGTTGTTAAATGGTTGGTTTGATTGAATTTCTTTATTTGACTTAATGACAATAGGGGAGAGCTCTGTATTGCATATCTAGGATTGAGTAGGTGGAGTTTATTTAAAAGTACTTGTCTCTACAAGCTTAGTCAACAATGGTTAATACTCATCAATATTTTCTTAATATTTTATGATCTTCTACAGGGATGGATATGTGAAGATGTTAAGAGGTTCACAAACAAGGCTGTTTCCCTGAATCTGAATGTTGTGCTCAGAGATTTTAAGTTGGTGGTGATGTGTCCAGCAGCAGATTTGCAGAGTATTATTCTTTTACTTCATGTAAGATAGTAACCTATTAAAATTCAGTTTATGGTCATATACCTAAAATATGACATGATATACATAAGTTAGTACAAACAAAGAACACTTTTCTCATTGTGTACCCGAGTGCAAACGTCATTAAAAGCAATATCATTTCTGATAAATTTATCAATGGTGAACAAAAAGTGTTTTTTCTTCAGATAAAAGTCAGGTTAACCTAGTTGCTTGAAACCCTAAATTCCATAAAAAATACTGAAAAAAAGTAGAAGTTGTAAGTAACGCATCAACATCATTTCATCTACTGAGGTTTTGAGAGATTGCTTATTATGAATCGAAAATTATTTTAATCGTTCTTGAAACTTGACTTTACGACTCCGATCAAATCGTCGCCTTTATCACCTCAAACGTAGAGCATCAGTCTCTGAACCAGCCGCGCACGAGGACCCACAATTCCGTCACACGCGGCTCCGTTGGTTCGTCAAGAAATAAATTCAAATTAATCGTGTGGGTTGCTGAGTGAACCCTGCTGTGGAACCTGGGCTTAAAAAAATGAAGCAACTAAAAAATGTTATGAAATATTACCTGCCTGATGTCCAAGCCAAGTACAAATAAAGGTCACGCAGGTCAAAGCAAAGCAACGTTGCCAGCGATAACAAGTTAGAATTTGAAGTATTTTATTATTATTTAGCGAACAATCGTAGATCGGATACGCAAAACAATGCGTATCACTTACTTAAGAAGTAACCTGCTCTGTATGTTTTTAATCATAACCCCCCCCCCTCCCTCTCAGTCAGCTAAAATGAAGTTTAACAATTTACTTTTGTTTCTGCTTTTGAACAAAGTTGACTCGGTTTTATTTCGGTGGATTGACAGTCAGTATGGTTTTTTTGAAGTTTATATCATGTACAACCTAGTTTTGTTCACAAACGGTGATGTAACGTCATATGATTGGCCAAGTATAGGGCAATCTCCAAGTATGCTTCCACTGTGGCATGCATCAAGGCCCATAGCCTTTAATTCTGAGTTGAGTGGTAGGGGCACCAACGATTTAAGGAGGGGCACCATAGTTGTGTCTTGTAACTTGTGAAGTTTCTCAAACACATGCACATATATATTTAGTGGCACAGATGGGAGAGACACCTCCACTATCCACGAAATCACGTGTCCCAAATTTGAGACGAAAAACTAGTCAGAAAATTCGACGTATAGGTAAAAGTGTCAATGATCCCAGTTTTAAGTGTAAATGTAATGGTCATGTGGTCTTTGAAATAAGCAAAATTATCAGGGATACTAAGATAAATACTGAAGTGGCTTTCCAGGTCAGTACATGTGGTAACTGGATTGAGTTATTTTTAAATAAGCTTCATTTGACACATTTCACAAACTGCTTTCAGATAGACGTATAAAGGAGCTACACTTCTTATATCAGAAATCGGTTCCTACGCATGCGTATCACAGTACTTTGAAAATAACTATTTTAAGAAAACAATTCACCTAATATAGAGGCTGTGCACGAAAACCAAACAACTTGTATTGATGCCAGAGAAGACAAGATGCTACGCCACGAGTATCTGCAAACTAAAATACGTCAGCAACATGTTTTTTTTACTAAACTAGTAACTGCCAGAACCAGATTTACAAATCGGATAAAACAAAAACTGCTGTGATCGTTACATTATAAGTTTGCATTGGCTGATTAGTAAAGTAAACTTGACCGTCGATACTTTGGTAAATCTGGTCACCAACATTTTCGTCGGCCGACATATTTTATAGTTTGCAATTATTCCTTCGAGCCTTCTGTTTTATATAGACCGTATACTGCGTGACATATATACGTTGGCAGTGCCTGTAATGATTATATCTCACATATACAGCTGAACATAAATGGGTATTTTCTTGAGATAAGTCATCCCCAGAGACTAGAACCTGGGCACGAAAAACCAAACAAACAAAACATAAATAGATGATTTAGAACATAGAAAAGAGTCAGCTTACCTTATGTATAATACCAGGCTATCATAAAAGCATACGAGCGCTTGCGGATCAGTGCCTGAACTACTTTACAAGTTGAGCTTCCAATGACATGAACTCCTTTGACAGGTGTGCGCATCAGTAATGCATTCCATTCGTCTCTCGTGTAGAATCTTTTTAGCCATACTTTGGCAGATTTGTATGCGGTTGCGAACACTATTTATAAGAGTCCAAATATTTCTTCATTAGAGTCTTTTCCTGGACGTTCTCAAAGAGTGAACTGAATTCTCGGTCTTTGGAATTAAGATGGGTTTGTATTTGAGAATATAATACTTTACGTTCTTAACATTACAAGGAAGAATCGTTCACAAAGAATGGGTTTCGTGTGAGGTACTGAATTGTGAAACGCATACAGATGCTTTTAATACAATAAAGTTTCTATTGAAACTTATTGTAATTACGACATTCCGGCTAAGATCATGTGTAGTATCTGTCCTCCTTGTAGGGGAATCGTGATACACATCTGACGACGACCACACGGTTTCAATGCAAGGGTTCTGAGGTTGAGAGCGGATCAGTCGTTCGGTTTTTAGTGTCCAGGTTCTTTGTGGGGTGACTTTTCTAAAAATAAAAGTAGCTGTTCCCTTTCTAAGTGACTCGTGATACTCATCTGACAATGATCACAAAACCTCGATTCAATAGGACTGGGGTTCAGAGTGGATCAATGGTATCTTGTTTTGGTTTTCGTGGTGTTCTTGGGTGACTCTTCTTATAAAGTATTTACAGTGACAATTATGCGACTAAAAATGACTAAATGAACTGAAATAGGAACAATTGTACGGTAATACGAATCAATACCGTCAACTGTGATATTATTGTTGGTATTAAACAAGCAGTTTTTTCTTAGTTTTTCTCCGATTAATCGTATTTTCGTGCATACTTTTCGTTTTAATAATTGAAATAATAAAATTTAGGTTGCAGCAGCAAGCAAATATACAGCAACAGTTTCAGAGTAAGCTACCACCAAAATATGACAACACCAAAATATGGGCATTATTTGCCTGTGCAGTAGTGGTTTTATTTATTAGGTGCGATATCAGTATATCGCAGCATGATAAAGTATATTTTGCCTGTCAGAAACAGTCCCAATGCCAGCCCTCCCCCTCAGGGTGCATGTACCTCTCCCATACCCATTAAGTTGGGAGGACAATATGACAGCGTCATAGCAAACTTTTAATATCGAAAGGAGTGTCGATTTCTGCTACTTTTAAGAATGAATTAAGAGAATGATGGTGTCAACTTTGCTTGTAATAGTCTTTTATGCAGTAGTTCTAATACGTGGTAATTCGTTAACGTAATGAGTGGACTAATATACCACAAGTTGACAACCACTTCATCGAATAGATCAGGATAACTTTAATGTCACGCTTTAAACGTCTTTACTTTAATGCGATATTTTCTGTATGTCATAAAGAGTCCCAATGCCAGCCCTCCCCCCACCCATTAGGAGGCATGTACCTCACCCCTACTCACTAGGTTGGGAAAAGTGTGACAGCGTCATAACCTACTTTTAATATCGAAAGGAGTGGTCGACTTCTGGTATACCTTAATTAGTTAAGAGAATGGTGGTGTCCAGTTTGCTTGTAATAGCCTATAGGCCTATGCATGTTAACAACAGTAATTCTAATACGGGGTAATTCGGTAACGTAATACGTAGACTAATATACCACAAGTTGACAACCACTTCATCGAAGAGATCAGGATAATTTTAATGTCACACTAAACGTCTTTACCTTTATTATTGCGATTTTTTTTAAAGAAAAGTAACCCAAGATAGAGCCTTGGCACCAAATAAATTGATCCACTCTCAACCCTAGTCCCTTACATTGAGAGTGTGACCGTATCAGCATGATGATGTTACATTATGTCCTGCTAGCAATGCCCTCAGTAACTTGCCTAACGTAATCCTGTAGTTTTGTCCTACTCTAGTCTTGCCATTAAACATAAATCCGTTACTACTACTGATCGGTCTAAAACGGTTACGTCGTACAGTCTCACTCGCTTCAAAGATTAAACGCTATAAAGCTGAATCTTCTATCAAATGAAACATGATTATTTATCGGATTACTGTAAGAAATATGACGTACCTGTTGTAGCCATACGAGTCTACATCCAACAGCGTGAACTGTAGCGTTAGAAGAAACCGTTATCTGCTCAAGTGCGCAGAAACTAACTACATGTCAACAATACCAACATTGTCTACCTTACAGCATATACGTAATTGTACTTTGTGGTACGGTACATGTACGCCGGTGTTCTTGTTCCGCTATAGTTAATATATTCCTTTACTTGAATATCTACTTAGACAATATATATGCACACTCCGCGTATAATGAAGTAATGTATACGTACATGATATATACATATATAGTTTTTTAAATATTTAAAACACACTTTAAATTTTCATGGCCTATCATTGTATAACCATTAAAGCGGAAATAAATCGCGGAAAGATCCCAAAAATGTCTGTACACGCAAGTAGTAATGGTAATGAAAATAATTAATGGTAGCGATGACAATGACAGTGACCATGAAGGTGATTTCGATGAAGGCGATGGCGATGGCGATGGCAAAATGATTTCGAAATAAAGCAGTTAATCACAAATGACACACGCACTCCACATTTATCTGACTGTATTAGTGCAACATATTCTTTATTCTCTTCTTATGCAAACTAAATACAACTAAAGAGTTCAGATTGTCAATGTTAATTTCTCAACACGGTATTTTCCCTAAAGATGTTAATTTAATGTTTCATTACTTCATTTGCAAGCTTTACTTATGTTGGTGCCACCAACTTGTGACGTATTCAAGGCAAGATACATCTGGTTTTACTATTCACATTATTCTTAGATCATTGTCTTTCTGAAAAGTTTACTAATTTGAAATTTCCAACGATCTTACATGAAATATATAGGCCGTATAAACATACAGTAAATTATATACTGAAAATATTTCGCGTTGTGAACATTACTTTGCCATTGAAGGGCAGTCCTGTTCATGAGAAAGGTAATCTGTTGTTGGTTGGAAGTTTAGAAGACCATCAAGGTTGAGACGAACCTGGTGGGTGTCCATTTGTGGAAGGGAGGGGTGCGGGCAATCGCAGGAAGGAGTTACATATACTTTGGTGTTCTCTTGTATTTTTTCAACGTGCAGTTATAACATATATATTGCAACTAGTACATATTGTTTCAGAACTGGGACAAATACATGTTCCCAAGTTCCCAAGATGCTTAGATCGGGCAGGTGGTACTAACATGAATCTCTTTTGAGCACGAATACGACAAGGAAAAAGGGGTGGGAAAATCTTTGTCAAATCTTTCAAACAGTGACATTAGTGATCTCGATAGGGTATTGTTAATGAAGAATTGTTAATTCACTGTGTGGTACGGGCACACCGATGTATTCTTTGTTTATTGATGGTTGCACAGATTAAACGTCCTGTGTAACAGTACATACTTTTCGCAAAATTTACTTTCTTAGAATGAGCATTTCTTGTTCTTTTACGCTATTCCATGTTTCCAACATTGTTCTCTTTCTCTCTCTCTCTCTTCCTCTTGAGAATTTTCTAGAATGACTTCCAGTGACCCAAAACTTTAGTTGGAAACAATTAAACAACAGATTCACACAGATATTACAGTAACTAATGTAAATCTTAAAGTTTTGTACCACAGTTAATACTGGATCGTGCTGACAAATCTGATAAATCGGCAGCATGTGCTATTAAGTTTACAGTAAGAACTGAGTATATGTGTAATCCCAGTAAATCCCAAACAACTGGATTTGTTGGAATTACACATATCCTCAGTTCTTACTGTCATCCTAATAGCACATGCTACCGATTTAAAGCACGATCCAGTTCTAACTGTGACAAAACTTTAAGATTTACAGTAGTAACTGTGTTCTCCGTGTGCATCGGGTGAATTAAAAGAAGATAAGAAAATGCGCTTTATCACTTGTTGACAAAGTTGAAGCAGCGGCGAGCTCACAGGTTGGGCAATGTGGCAGTTAGCAGCAATGACAGTGCCGAACGCCATTTGGAATAGGTTCCCCCCCCCCCCACCCTAAGCAAATTCATATTTTTATTATATTTATCTCTTCTTTTCTTAAACTACTGTGGGTGATATCCGGGTTTGATGGGATGTACTAAGATGGGAAGTGAACCTTGGCACTCTGTCTTGTGAACATGAATATGCCAAAGTGAAGACAACTGTTAACCTTTGGAGCAGATTCTTCTTACTGTAATAACTACTCAATTATACCAGGATTGTACAGTCATTGTATGAAATAGCCCCCTTAATTTGTTACTCTTGCCACTTGGGCATATTTTCCATTAGCTGCAGGCTGCACGCAAAAGCGGTTGTTACGTCACATCCTTGATGGCGAGCTTAGGGGGGAAGGGTGGTGACTATTAAGTCAAAAATACATTCTATATACTGTTAGCTTTAGAAGCCAGAGCTGCTTTTACGTCACGTATTTAAGGGCATCATAACACAAATTGCAGAAATTGTACAATCGTCGAAAAACAAAAGAGTTAATGCGATGCTTGCTTGGGCAAATTTTCACTCATCATCACTGGTTTTCTGTAATGCTATATTTGAAGAACCATAAATCAAACTAAAGATGGTGATTAAAAGCAATTTAGAAATTCCTTGGTTAAATGTGGATAATACTCCGAACATTTCTTCATCAAACTTAAGGTTTTACTGTCTTTGGATTACATTTATATTGTGTTTAATTATTATAAGTCATCCTTTAATTATTTATGGAACATGCAAACACATAATTGTTTTAGAATAACCAGGAAAACATTTAAATCATAAACCACAATTGAAATTACATCCAGCCATCCCACTGCTGTAATAACCAGTCTTACTGATACCATGAATCGAGACAAAATATCTCACTTCTTTACAGAAAGGAGTAATGTATTTGTTGTGACCATTTGTGATTTTTTATAAACCGATCCCTACTAACTACACCTTCTCTGTGCACGCCTCGTGTTCAATAATTTTGTTACTGACGCGTATATCGACAGAGGAAAGTATACGTTTGTAAAGAGGAGACAGGTTAGATTTCCTCTTACGTTATTTCTTTTCATTATCCTCCTATCCTTTAAAACGAAGTAATCCACAAAATGTTGACTTTTATTCCCTTCACATCCGTCAGATGATTCAGACGGATCAAGCGATGGAGTCTTGTTGATCATGATTTAGGTTAAACTTTTCTATTTTGTTCCAATCATATCCCACTTTCCCTGACTTTATATAATAAGTATCATCTTTAGAGCACTTTAGATACGGTGGCTTGAATGTACCAATGATCGTAAACTTAAAAACGCAGTAAAAGGAAGGGTGTACAAAGAAGGCGATATATTGTTTGTGGAACTGTTCATACCATGTGTGTAAACGAATAGATTACAGGTATCTAATAATAATAATAATTCCTTTGAGTTCTTCTGAAAATCTTCAAGTTAGACCAAATCCACTGCTAGGTTAGGATTTTGAAACCTTAATACATGAAGTATATATACAAATTTGGAAGAAATTTCAACCATCTTTTAGGGAGAAATATCCTGCTCATAAACAACATCTTCCTTCTCATTTTAGCCTACTCTCTGACACTGGATTATGGAGAGATATCCTGCTCATAAGCAGCATCTTCCTTCTCCTTTAGCCCACTCTCTGCCACTGGATTATTGAGAGATATTCTGCTCATAAGCAGCATCTTCCTTCTCCTTTACCCACTCTCTGACACTGGATTATGGATAGATATCCTGCTCATTAGCAGCATCTTCCTTCTCCTTTACCCCACTCTCTGACACTGGATTATGGAGAGATATCCTGCTCATAAGCAGCATCTTCCTTCTCCTTTACCCCACTCTCTGACACTGGATTATGGAGAGATATCCTGCTCATAAACAGCATCTTCCTTCTCCTTTAGCCCACTCTCTGACACTGGATTATGGAGAGATACCTGCTCCTAAGCAGCATCTTCTTTCTCCTTTAACCCACTCTCTGCCACTGGATGCACGTTCCTAGAAAATAAAAATAAAAAACTTTTCAGAATAACATACATTTTACCCTAACGAGGCTAAACCTTTCTTTTGGACATCCCCATGATGGACAGCTTGGTCACGAATTTGGAGGGTGACTAGAACAATGCGGTCATTTTACGTGTGACGCGTGTGTCAAGTTTTAACATTTCAACAGTGAAACAGAACTGAATGAGGATAATGGGTCAACTCGAGTCATGAACCCTTCTTTCTATATTGTTTTGAGTTTGTGTTTCTTTTAAGTAATAGTGGTCGAATAAACATATATCACACAACATTCCTAATCCCATAACTCCCCCCCCCCCACCCGCCTGCCACGACCCCTGTTGTACAGTGTATTTCAAGCATTAGCTGGCACAGTAACAATAAGAACATTAAATCAGGCGCTGGTTCAAAGGGATGTGATGCTGTCATACTAACACAACTATAGAGATCTAACTTATAGCCTATATATTCCCCATGTAACGCCTAAAATATGTTTACATAAGAGCCTAGGTTGGGGTGGTCTTCATACCACTACCCCTACATGGCCGTCACTTCAACGACCCCAGGGCTACACAACCTTTAAAAAAAATCATGCATCCGCCCTTGTAAAACGTCATCAGTGCTACGTTTTGCTAAAGTATTTGAGAAATAATCTTCCTGGTGATTGTTTAACTTCATATTTTTTCTAGATATCGAAGAAGGCTAAATTAGACAAATCAATGCCTCAGTGAAGAAAAAGTTACGTTGAGGAAAGTGTTCGTCAAATGTTTGCTTGACGTTTGAGCATAAGTGAGCATTATTTGACTTCCTAGCATATTCGAGTTCAGATCTTTAAACGTACCTGTACAGAGCTTTCGTGTCCTGTATGGTAGCAGGGAGGGGTTTCCCCTTTGTTTCTGGCATGAGAAGGCAGAGAAGTCCAGCGATTATTGAGCACGACCCAAAGACCAAAATTGGAAGATGTGTCCAGACATTCTCTAAGAGGAGGATGAGGGGGGACAAGATACCGCCAACACGAGAAACTGTCGAGAAGAAACCTAATCCACTGTTCCTGTTAACGAGAAAAAAGACAAAAATGAATACATCGAAAGATATGTCTGACTCGAATAATTATCGCTTTGATTATATTAATTTTATATATCTTATCATCTGAATCAAGATTTATTTCGTACAAGTAGTCTGCTTGGCTAAGATATTGAACGTTTTTTTATCAAATGTGTTCGTTCAACAGATGTACTGTTTCAAGGCCCGATAGTATCGTCCATCAGTGTGCAACTGCGTCAAGCTTCATTGAGAGACAGGAATTGAATGGGTACGAACTTTCATGCAAAAGAAACATCTTTCCCGGAAAAGAGTTTTTTCACAAAACAACTTACCTCATGATGGTTGGAGTCAGTTCTGAAGCCCAAGAGTAAACAATGGAGAATGACATGGTAATGAAAAACTTCCCCAACATAGCAACCAAAGCCCGCCATATTCCAAGAGCTGCACGAAAGAGAGAAAACGTTAGTGTCATAAAAAGAAAGCCTAGGGCAAACTTTTTTCCAGTAATCATGTAAGGGGAACGTATTCTAAGCATTCTCTTGAAATTTGCATTCAATTCCCAGAACGAGTTTTCTAGATTTCTATAGCTGAAACTGTCGCAATTTACACCATTCAAAAGTGAACGGCACAGGTGTGATGTCATCATGGAACTCTCGCCTTGCACATGTAGTTTACAATGCTACTATGTCGCCAATTTGCGGTCCTCGGTTATGGGGTGACTCCTTTCATTCTCTATACATAATCAGCTTACTGGTTTTAAAGTTTAGGAAGAGTTGTACATTAACAGAACCAAATAAATGAGCAACACAAAACAATAATATTTACAAGCGTCATGTTTGTTCGAACGTTTTCGAAGATATCTCATCTTCCTCCTCAGGTAGAGTAAGGCTTTAAAAATATATAGTTCCATAAGTCTGTAGCCATTTCGTGATAACATAGATGTGATTAATCATGTTAAAATACATTGAGTAGGTAGGAGGATCCATGTTGGAATATCTGACTATTTAAAACTGGTTTCAGTTTTTTGATGTAGAGAGCTTCCTTGATTTTAATCTCAAAGTCTGAGTTGCCAGTTGCTATAACATGAAAATTGTTTATGCTGCTTTCGGTCTTACAATCTCTGCACTGGTTTATATGTTCAAAGATGGCAGATTTCCCAGAAAGATGCTCCTTGACTCTCACAGCTAAATGCCTCTTGGTCTTACCAATGTAAGCCTGATCCCTGTCACAAGAACCTTCGAATGAATAAATGACATTAGCTCTGAGTGCCATAGGAGTCATATCCTTCAGGGAAAAATAATTGCCAACTCTGAAAGTTTTGAATACAACAAAGCACTTCTTATTGATACGTTTAAGATGATTACTTAGAGACTTTTTGAAAATCAGTGATGGGTGTCCAATGAATGGAATACTTATAATGTATTTAGTATCATCATCCTCTTTATCCTGATTAGCCTCTTTAGGACCAAGCTTCTTTAAAAGGAATTTGTTGACACAATCATCGAAAATCTTATTAGAATAGCCATTATCAGAGAAAATCTTCTTTAATTTGGATAATTCTTCATGGAATAGAGACCAATTGCTAC
>JAIPMN010004021.1:0-28112 GCA_020650975.1 Apostichopus californicus | reverse complement strand
ATTGCCATGGTATATACTTACACCATGTGAGATGAATTGCCATGGTATATACTTACACTATGTGAGATGAATTGCCATGGTATATACTTACACTATGTGAGATGAATTGTCATGGTATATACTTACACGATATGAGATAAATTGCCATGGTATATACTTACACCATGTGAGATGAATTGCCATGGTATATACTTACACCATGTGAGATGAATTGCCATGGTATATACTTACACTATGTGAGATGAATTGCCATGGTATATACTTACACTATGTGAGATGAATTGCCATGGTATATACTTACACTATGTGAGATGAATTGTCATGGTATATACTTACACCATGTGAGATGAATTGCCATGGTATATACTTACACTATGTGAGATGAATTGCCATGGTATATGCTTACAATATGTGAGATGAATTGCCATGGTATATACTTATGCCATGTGAGAAGAATTGCCATGGTATATACTTACACTATGTGAGATGAATTGTCATGGTATATACTTACACTATATGAGATGAATTGCCATGGTATATACTTACACCATGTGAGAAGAATTGCCATGGTATATACTTACACTATGTGAGATGAATTGCCATGGTATATACTTACACCATGTGAGATGAATTGCCATGGTATATACTTACACTATATGAGATGAATTGCCATGGTATATACTTACACCATGTGAGATGAATTGCCATGGTATATACTTACACTATATGAGATGAATTGCCATGGTATATACTTACACTATGTGAATAACCTCATCTCTCATATTTCTAGCTTTCTCTCATGAAATCAAACAATCATCATGAAAGTGAAAGTTTTACAAGAAGAGTCATTATGTGTGCTCATTCTCCTCCTGCCAACCCCCCCCCCCCCTCACAAACATAAACCATCAGAGGAATAGGCAATTATGTGAATTCCTGCTGTTATCAGCTTTTGATTCCCAAATGATGTTTGTTCTGAAAGTTAAGGCCAAATTTCCCATCATCAAAACCAAACATAAACCCAAGGAAATGGCCTTTTTGTTTTTGCAGTTTTGACCATTGACCACATAATAAAATGTAAAGTATAAGTTTTTGTCCCATCATCTGCTGATTGTTATGATCAAGTCTTGATGAAAATCAAACATAAACCATGAGAGGAAAGACAATTTTCATTCCCACCCCCCATCCCAACCTCAAATAATGTTTGACCTTAAAGTAAAGTACATCTACTGGTCACTATGAGTAAGTTTGATGACTGATACATAAACCCTAGGAGTAGGCTTTTGCATGATTTCACCAAATGACCTTTGACCTAAATTTACTGATGAAACTGTCACTTCTCTAATATTTTATGACATTACCAAGTTTTCAGCAAACAATCTGCAGTCCTGCTAGTAGTAGCCTTGCAACAATTGTCAACAGAAAGATGGCTGGAAAGACAGACATGTTGCCATGAAAATAGCTTAACTAGTTCAGCTAATAAACTTAACACACAAAGACTGTAGTCTGCATGTTACAGAAGTCACATTCTCACCATGTTATTGAGCTGAGAGTTCCTGTTTGCAATTTGTATTCTTCTCACTGCATTGGCATGGGTAACTTCAACAGAGAAACTGGGCATCCATGAAGCAATTAAGGAACCTTTAGAATGAAAAACACAGCACCAGAGACATAAACAAATATAACAAATTGAGAGCCACTTTATAACAATGCATTTAGTAAATGTTTGAGTCAACTGAAACCTCTACATCATTTTGAGCTACATGTATATAACTGCCAGGAGCCATCTCAACCATGGTGCAGGATAACCTTTATTTTTGCTCAAATGGGTTGAGGCATGCTACCAATACCTCTTGACGTTTGCTTAGCAATATATAATGATTACTGCTAACACTGTGCAACAAATGATAACCTCTATTTTTGCTCAAATGGGTTGAGGCATGCTACCAATACCTCTTGACGTTTGCTTAGCAATATATAATGATTACTGCTAACACTGTGCAACAAATGCTGAAGCATTTCATGTAGTAAAACCTAAAAAGGGTAGGTCTGAGTCTATATAAAGGTATGATTTTGCCATCAGCTTGAGGGACCTATTATCCACTTTCAATTTGTCAAGACCTGTCTAGCTGTGTTATTGGAGCACTTTATACAAACATCTGTCAATAGGTGAAACCAGTTTGTAAATAGCTTTGCTGAGATACATTGTAGACACAGTGAGACTAAAGTGCCAAGTTTTTATTGTCTAACTGCTACATTTCTTTCCAGCTATAGATGAAATCCTGAAGGCTACCAGTCAAACCAGTGTACTGTTAAAGTATTAACCATAAAAGTGACTAAGTACCCAACCTACATCATAATAGAATGATAACATTTCACACATTTTTAAATAAGCATAAACATTTACCTAATAGCCCCAACTGCACTTCATACTAGTGTCTGCATATGACAGACCCCACCCTCCTTTTAAAATAACAACTAAAGAAAACTTGTTCATAACAGAAAGCTTTCCATTAGGCTATAATATAGTGTAACGCTGTTACTGTTAAGCTGTGGAGCAATGGGGGAGTACTGTTTGGAGCCATTGTGGTAGTTTATATCCTCTTTGGAATTATATGGGGATTATCTCTTTCGGCATTAAGTAGACCAGTTTTTATTGTTACCAGATTATGGCTTTTGGAGCTGCTCCTATGGATCGGCATGTGGTATCAGGCTTGTCCTGGGATGGTGATGTAATGATGTAACATATGTGATATTTTCTAGGGATAATCATGGAGCTCATTCATCTCGGTTAAAGGAGTACATGTGTTTGGGAATGCACTGTAGTATTTGGGTAATATGTCTTAAGCTAAGGTCTAAGGTAAAATTAACTATTTGTATGGATGTGGTATTTCCATATACTTGTTAGGGGATTTATATAAAATGAATTACTTGGTTGGGCCAGGGACTGTCTACTCTGGTTGCCGTTTGAAGGAACATCTTGTTGGTAGGCTTCATGGCCACGTAGCCTCAAGATTGTACAACGCATCTTGATCTACGCACTCAACCTTTACTGTAAGAAGTCATTTTGTATTCAATTTATCTGGGTTAACTGTACAATTACCTCTCTGGATTTATTTTGTGTATGTCTTCGTTCTCTGGAAAGTGTTACAATATTATTTCATGACAACCTTTATTCAGCTGGTTCCATTTTTATCGTGGAGTAGGAAATGCCTCGTATAGTTTGGACTAGAACAATCTGTTGTAAACATTCCAGATGTAGGACATTGAAGGGCTTACAAATATACCACAATCATCGGTAAAGTGAGCTATTTCTTTCGTCACTCATTACAATGTAAAACCCAAGCATTATCCATTTATGCATATATGAGCTCCTTTTATGTTCTGGTTCTGGAGATGTCTGTTTGTTCTGGTTTGTCACGATGCATCAACTCGTCATGGTGACCAAAATATGAAAATTGATGTTTTGTCGGGATGCATCAAAGGAAGGGCTTCGGCAAACATTACTGGGTAGATCGTTCACAAATGCAGAGTCAAATTTTGAATGTGTGATCACTATACAAATCTATTGGACTGTTATCTGATGATGTGGACTATTTGACAGACTTAACTTTAAGCAATGATTGGCTCTCAGAGCAGATAAATTTCACTGAAGATGATATGTAACTAGGTGCCAGGCCATGAATACAATTGTCAACCATTAGGAGTAATATATAGTCTATTCTTTGTTGAACTGGTAGCCAAAGAAGCTCCATCATAATGTCTGTGATATGATTGAATTTCCGAGCACCAGTGATCAGTCGAGCAGCTGCTCTTTGAAAACAAACAAGGTGAGTTTGTTAGCAGGTAAACCAGCCAACAGAGAGTTTCAATTACCAAGTCTGGAAGAATTGAATGCATGCACAAGTTTTTCTGTATTAGATTGAGACAATAACTTTCCAATACGACTAATGCTTTTCAGGTAAGCATAAGCTGACTTACAATATATGTAAAGTGAGTTTCTATTGACAATGAATGATCTAGTGAAATAGCAAGATTTTTAGCACCAGAACTTCAGCCGACTTTTGACCTATCTTTACATCTATAAAATTTGAAGGAGTTTAGATTTGAGAAGAACTAACTCTGTCTTTGAATCATTTAGTAGAAGAAAATAACATGACATTCAAATTCTTGACAACAGCAAAGCACTTTTCAATTTCAGACTTCACTCCAATGGAATCACTGTTAGAGAAGGACAACTAAATTTGGCTATCATCGGCATAACAACGATAACAGAGATCATGAAGACGAATAAGGCTGCAGAGAGGACGCATAGAAAACAATATGGGACCAAAACTGACCCTTTTTTTCAAGAAATTACATATTGGATGCTATAATAAATGAATTATATTCTCCACTGACAATGTTTTCATGTTCCAATATGTAGGTGTAAGATAAGGTATGAAACCTTTCTCAATAATTTCTATTTGCTTTTGTTTCTTTCATTCCAAACTTGTTAATAACTTCATATAATTAGCATTACTACTAACATCGCACTGCCGCCGCTGCTTATGTTTGCCCTCCACCTCTATTGGATCAGAATGTATTAATATCCAATTAAGCTCTCAAACAGTTTTTACTACTACTTAGTGTTCGACCGATTATAATGATAATTGGCTTTACCGATTACTGATTAGTTCCTGTGACAATTGGGCCGATGCCGATTACCGATTATTTCATCATTTTCGTGGAACTGGCCTAATGTATGATTTAGTGTTATGCATGAGTACCAACTTGTAGGCCAATACAATCAAAGATGTAAATGAACGACGTAAAACGTTTCACAGTAAAGATTAATGGAGCAAATAAAGAACACTGTATTATATACATGAGGCGCTGCAAGTTTATAATGAGGAGTTGCAATATTGCAACCCCGTCACAACACAGTTAATAACAGTGCTGTACAGACAACAGAAGGGGAATAATAGTAGCCATTGGCTACGAAATGAAAAAAAAAGAAGTTAGGGACAGCTTTTACAACTGGTATTATAACCATTATCAGTGTTGCAACTCCAATGTAAACAAAATGAAAAGTATATGGCACGGAAATAAAATATTCGTTATTTCGTTAGCTGATATCGAAATATATAATCTGATATGAAAAAAAATGTGTAAAAGTAAGTTGGCCTGACATTTCGATCCTAGCAAGATCGAAATGACAGGCCAACTTACTCTTGCACATATTCTTACTCAGACTCTTTAGTGGATAAGCAGTTTGCTAACAGTTTTATTTTATTATGAAAAATAAAACAATCCCGAACGTTTGCTTCTAGTTTTCAATGGTTACCATCTGCGAGGGAAAACTTCCAATCGAACGTTGTTTCTGACGATCATACACAGTAAGTCAATGGCGCTACTCCATTGACTTAAATACATGAGGGAGAAATCACACACTAAAGTCCCATTGACTTGTCGCTACAATTCCTACAGTACTACACACATCCCAGTATTACTTTGAGGTATTGTGTTTACACGTTTTCAGGCTAAGGGAGCAATTACCTTTACAAATGTTTCAGTTTTTGATCCCTGGTGACTTCAGATGCTTTGTTAACTTTATGAAAAACTATAGAGATCTTGTACTCATTAAGATGAATCCACATACCAAGTATGAAGTTAATCCTTTATGGACTTTTGGAGTTCTCATGTTTACAGGCCAAGGGCATCACATAAATTCACATCAAACACATGAAATCCTTGTTGCATAAATTGCTTTTGCCTTCGGCAAGGAATAAAAATGGAACCTATTTATACATTTTGGTTGATAGGGATTGCATTTTCTCGATTGTTTGTATCTTTAGCTCTGCTTACCATCAAAGTGGAAGAAATGACCTCCTCGTCTGTTATTGCCAGGGACAACTCTGGTAGGTATTCCAGGTGGTCTTGGAGGTCTTGCAGGAGGATTACCTTCCTGAGCCTGCCTCCCTGTTTCTTCTTCTGTCCTGGTTATATTTAGAGGATGGCGACAGGTAGGACAAGAAGTCTCATGTTCCAGCCAAGATCGCAGACACCCGCTATGGATAAAGCAAGAAATCTTTGATATTGGTGAATAGCTCTCACTTTTATATTGTTTTGGAAAGCAGCATCAGGGTTGAAAAGCTTTCCAGAATTTCCTGTGAATGCATTTGCTAGTACTGCTGATTTCCCGCTGTTGTTCGGGAGGAAGACTACTAAGTACACATAGCATATGAGCAACATGGCATGGCTACAAGCCTGCTTTAAGGCAGGCAGTGTCAAGGTGTCCCTGTGGTGAAGCATCACGAAAATTGACAGTTTAGCAGTCTTTTAAGCGGCAACTTTAGCTGTGATTTTGTGATACTGCTGCTTAATGTTAAAATACAATACCTATGATAGCAGTACATACATATTAAGAGTACAGTTTTAGTGCAGTCAGCATGGTTTGCAGCCACAAAACGAACGCTGCTTGGCTAAGTTTCAAATTTTATATCTTGGCACTCTTCCAAGATAAAACTGTTCAATTTCTTCCTGCCACCCATCCCCAATAAAAATCACTGCAGTATTACCCAAATATATTTCATTTTATGCAATGCAGGTTCAAATTTTAGCATCACAGCTGCTCCCTCAATGAGCTGTTTATATATGGAATATCATCATAATTTTACACAATTAAATGCACAGAAACTCCCCGATTGAAGCACATGGTTAGAACAAATGCTGACTTTGGCATCACTATAGTGAAGCAGCATGCAAAGGTTCACAAGGTTTCCCAGCCCTGTTTAGCATATCCAATGAACTTGTTTAATTATGTGTATTTCTTCCCGTGAGATTATATCATCAAAAGAGTAGTAGACTAAAAAGATACTGATATAGAATAGCTATGATGCAACATTTACACTTTCTAGGTATCTTCTTTAAAGTTTAAAACAGCAGTTCAGTGAGGTCAATATAACACTGCCTTACTCGTGAAATAGATGATTACATGGCAACTTTCTGGCTGTTTTCATTTCCTCCCAGCAAATGGCACAATCGTCATCATTCTCCCGGAGTTCATCTTGAGATGCAGTGGTAAATCTTTCAATGTAAAAATAGTGTGCAACTTGAAGTATACATGCTAAACTGTAGAGAATAAATTTTCTTGAAAATGTTAATTATTTTATGTTACTATATGATCTTTATTGCTGAATGTGTCCCACAACATTTTATATATCACTACTTATGCTGTAATTTTCATACCAAAAATACCAAGGAGTTAGCTCATCAGGCTTCACAAATCAGTAATAGACATGCAAATCTCATGCAGTGGAGCATGAGACCTATGCTAAAACAATGATACTGCCTTGTAAACTTTGACACCAAGTATGAACTAAAATCAAGAATGTACATTTGAGTTCTCAAGTTTACAAGCTAGACTGTAACATTATGTTTTGCATCTTTCAAAGGCATCCCTGCCTGTAATAAGTCAAGCAAAATCAGATGTTCAAGGACTGTCATACATTTTTCTTTTGTATTTTCATGACAACTGCTTTTTGTTTCCCAAACATTCTTAACACTGTTTGTTCTGGGTACATCTGGTTGTGAAATTTGTTTTCTTTTACATTGCTATCACAAGAGCAAGCTTCCAAAGAAGCAACTTTCAAATAAGAAATAAAGAAAGAAAAACGGAGGAAGAAGAAAAGCCTTCTGATAAAAGCAATCATAACTGATCAAATAACTGTTTATAATTTCTAGGAAATTACAGTATAACTAACCAGAGTGACAAGGCTCCCAGTAGGTTCCTTGCAGAGTAATTATTTATAAAAATATAAAACCAGCATTATAAAATAACCAGAATGCAAAATGCATTGAGGTTTTGATGACTTCATTGCACTAGGCGTTTGCTTGTTAGTAACCAGAACTAGCTGTACCACAGAAATGGCCTGAACCACCATTTTGATATAATTACATGATGGCATGATAAACACAAGCATAGAATGTGGTAAATTTTGAAAAGGAAATGTTCTGAAAATTTCATAACAAATTCATAACAACAGTCAAGTTCAATTTCAAATAACAAAGAGAAAGAACACAAATTTTATCATTTCCATGTACACAAAATTGCATGTGTTTGTATGAGATAATGTGTATGCAAAATATTTTTAGAAGGGTATTAGCAATAACTACCGTTCAATAGTGAAAGAAGTTTCAAAGTTACATCATGCAAATGAAGCTCAACACAGTTGTGCCACTTGAGTAATCATGTTTAAAATGTTTTCAGACTTAACATCAAATGATCTTTGATCACCACAAATTTCAATTGTCTGCTTAAACCTACTAAGGCAAATCCACATAGCAATATCAACTTCAGTAATAATGTACATTTTGGGTAAGGAACTGTGTCAAAAAGAAAGCTGCAGCAACTGCAAAATCCCCTGCAACAAGACTAAATCAACATCCATCAATAGGGATTATCTTGGCGGACTTGCAGTGCCTATTGTGGGCAACTGCATTGCACAAAAGATGATCCTATTGTCGTATATAGAGCATGGCTGCAGGATGCTGCAGCCCCTCAGCATCCTATTTGTCAGTGTTTTATGTTTACAAGCTCACATCACACACGCTGACTTGATAGCAATGGTAGCTTGCCTGTCTAAGGTAAGAAACCAACAATTTTAGAGTCCTTTATTACATGAAGGAATATTTTTTGAGAAGAGCACAAATATGATACCTAGTTTCCATGTTGTGGACAACTTTCCTGTAGTTGCGATGTCTTTGGACCCTCCTTTGAATTTCGTTATACAGAAATCGAATCTGGAGGCAGATGACAAGACTGGCCATGCTGAGAAAGACGTTGCCCCAAAGCTGCCCAAAGAAGAACCATAAGAACATTAAATCTTGATAAACTTTATCAGAATTAGAAATCAAACAAAACTGACCAAATAGTTGGTTAACTAAACAGGTAATGCTTATAATGTGAACATTTTTGCTATCTTTTCTTAACCAATTCTTCTATTACTTGGGCTCATTTAAATAATGGCAGATTAGCCATTTAATCACTTAAACTTTTGATTTCTTCAATTGCATAAGTCTAAAAAGTACCTGATTTGGAAAACAAAATAAACAACAGTCACTTTTGCAAGACTAAAGTGTTTTCTATCTACAGTTGTTTGAACAAACATACACAGAATCAAGTCAGCAGTGACTACATGAAGAAAGAGTTCTTTTGATTAAAGATTCACTACAGTAAAAATACATTAATTGTGGCAACAAAGCCACTAGATATAAGTAAGCACAAACCAGCATATGGATATGATGTAGCAGATCAACACCCAGCACCAGGAGTTCCATAAGAAGCTCTGTATAGTAAACTATCATACCTCGCCTTTCCCATACTCCTTCATAGCGGAGATCATATAAATGAATTCCATATCTGTGTGCAAGGGATTACAAAACAACAATGATCACAGCTAACAAGCTACTTTATATTTACAAGAATGTGATGACTTAACAACAGTACTAGAAAGTTTCAATTCACTGATGACAGACTGCATTAGACAGTGCAGTAGTTAGATTGATACCCAGCAGTTACTCTAAATTTGCCATAGATCACTGTTACCACTGCAGTTATGAAACAACATCACAAAAGGAATATGAGGGCATTGACTGATAGATAAAGGTAGCACAAGGTGACCAGATGTTCCTGATTTCTAGGGGGACAGTCCACAGATGTCATGGACCTTCCTCGGATTAAGATGTCCCAGAATTGTCCCCATATTTTATATTCTGTCACTGATCATTCCCAATTTTTGAAAAGGCTCAGAAAAATGTAAATTCTTGTTTCTTGAGAATGTACTATAGAGTTGTGGGCAGTGGAGCGTCGTTCTTGAAACAAAGCACTACCAAACATTGTGATTTTCAAATCCCACCCATTCCCTTAAAACATATAGTGTAGATACTACCCCTTGATATCAACACCAATATTATGTCCTGGTATTTCTGAAAATATGGTCACCTTACTATAGTTTGGTTGGATTCACAAGGGCACACTAAATATCCCATAGATTAACCAATGCAGTATGAAACAACATCACACAAGGAGGAGGGAGCATTAGCTGACAACAGTAAGGATAAATAAATGTAGTAGTTTGGATGGATTCACAACTCTAGGCACATTCAATTGTCAATAGATATTACTTTTATATTTGCAGTAAATACAAAATGAACACCAGTAAGCTGATTGGCCTAACCTTCTTGTTAAGGGTAACTTGATGATACTCTAAGTGAGTGTCAGACAACAAGTGGCAGTGTACTTACAGAACAGGAAGGAATAAGTAACAAAGGTTTAGTCTCTCTGGTACAGCTTTACTTTGCAAGACACTGTCTTCCTTCAAATTCCCAAATTAAATTAACTAAATTGTGAAGCTCTGCAAGAGGTATATGATTACTTGTATCACAGTTCCAAACCAGTTTTTATTATCAAACTGGTAATGACATAGATTCTATTCACTTGATTTTAATGTAGTCACAAAAATATATAGCAATATATGTTATTGCAGGACTTTACAGGATGTACACAACTGCAGTGCCATGTAGAACATACTGCACAGTAACGTTTAGTTTGTGTAAGATAGCTAAACCTGAAATGAATACTGTAAACACAGACTCAGTTACACCTGCAGCTAAGTTACTTAAAGATTATGTTAACCATAGTAAGAGGTAAGTCTGATACTCACTTCAAAAGAACATGCAATGATCTCATTGCTAGCAGTGCACACTGTGGAAGAATGATTAAAACAATAACTGCAAAACTTTCTTCTGAATGAAGTAAAAAAGAGGGAGCTTAAGTTGTCTCTGTAAGGTCTTTTCAGCTTGGAACTTTAGCTTTTTATTATAATCTTCACTATACAATGAAGTGGGCCAAGAAAATTCTTTTAACCTCATTTTAATGGAGACAAAGTCATCTTATTTGAACCAACTTCCATCCTTTTAGTTTTAATAGGGTACCTTTGCTTGAACTCCATTTGACACAATTCAAATACCATCACAACTTGTAATAGTTACAATAGTTATCATATAGTTACAATTCTCTGAACTATATCGAAAAGACTTTCAACACAACAAACAGAATAAAAGTACAGATATTGTATTACAATTATGAGAGGAAAGGCTACACGTCTAGGCAAACTGTGACTTTTCCAATCCCATTTTGAATATGCTATCATCGTGTCCTGTGGCAAGTAGACATTTTTGGAAATTTCAAAACTCGCCAAAGAAGCCAAGTTTTCACACATTACTGGACCACGCCAGGCACACTATTGTACTTGGTTTCCTTGTTGTATTAATAATTTGCCCAGGCGTAACATAACAGTTAGGTTCAGGCAAGTGGGGCTGAAGGTAGATCTAGGTTTAGTATAGTCTAGGTTTATGCTCCTCAGTTTCACTAGACTTGTAACTATGGACAAGGTCTGGTATTAAATATACATTTGCCATTTAACCATGTGACCGTTGACCTCAGTTCCCATGGCCAGTTTTTATAGTATTTGACATTGCTATGATACCTGTCAAGGTTCAATGTCAATTCCATATTCCCCTTGGTGTTATATGGCAAACACTCTATTTGCACTAATTTTGACCTTTGGTTCAGAGGGCCTGCCAGACATAAGGTACACCTTAGGGTACCTTCCTACCAAGTTTGAAGAAAATCGGCCCAGCCATTTGGGAGGCGTTTGTGACACAACATTGCACTAAAAATATGAATGTGATCTTTAACTATGTGTCCTTTGACCCTGTTTCCCATGGTATTTTGTACTGCTTGACATTTCCATTGTACACACAATCACCCGCACACATGGACACATTTTGACCATTCCCTCAGTCACAAACTTCTGGTCATCCTGGGGTACCCCACCATGGGTACCCCCCTAGAGTAACTTCTCATGAGAATTAGCCATTGTAAATGGCCCAACTGGCAAAGGAATAACAATATCTTATCCTCCCTATGTGAGTGATGAGATAACAATTCAAAGGCACTGAAATTGTATAGTAACTGACTTTTGTAAATCAACATGTACTAGTTATCATGGGTCACACACTTGGCCACATTTTACACTGTGCTTCAAACATGTCACATGACCAAAATTGCCAAGCAAGAAGGAAAAAAACCCATCTTCTAAATTGTTTTGACTAGCATCATGCATCTGCATTGAGTAACAGATTGATTCATACATTTCCTTAACACTTGCCAAATTAAGACAAATATCTGCCTGAAGCCCATTCTTAAGTAAAATGTTTTCTCTTCAACATGCTGTGGAAAGCGAGTAGTGCATGCCATACCAATAAACAGAACTGATCAGTTTGCATTCAGTCTCAGCTACTCATTTTAAGGTTTTAGTCTGTGAGAGTCCATCTCAGAATTCCTTAACAAGCAGGGTCCAGCAATCCTACTTGTTCACACCACATGTACTTTTTGAGTTCTATGAAAAGAAATTGTGAGTACAATAATGTAGTTTGTCATGTATTGTATTGGCCTCTTTGTAAGCGTTCATGTTTGTGATTTGTTTCCTGCCTTTGTAACAGTGCTAACTTATGACCTCAACATTCACTGAGTCTACAAAGGCTACACCCATTGGCCACCAAGTGTGAAGGAATTGGCCTACACTTGATGAGTTCCTGACAATTTGTGCATTCACATACATACACACCTGTTAACACACATTATAATTTGATCCCCATCCCAAAATAGAAAGTACATCACATGCTTTTGTGCTACCCTATGGTATTGCCGATTAAAACACAAGGCCACTTAGGGATGTGAGATGGGCAAAAGTTTCCTACCAATTTAGAACCATCTAATGAAGTAGATCTCATTCCCAGGGCTTTCATGTCCACAACTATGCACTGGGCAAGATCTAATGTGCGTTTGTACGATATTGTATTATCTTACAGTATCTATACCCAACTCTTGTAAGCTAAGGATATAGTAAATATAAGCTGTTTTAATTTACCTCTGATATCATGAAAAGAAACAAATTCCATCCATAACTGTGACCAACATACAGACAGAGTCCCCCAAGGATGCTGGTTACTGCAAATATGCTGGCTAGCAGTGCCAAAACTTTAGCATGAGTGGCATTAGTGGTAGCTGGCGAAAATGAAAGCTGCAACAAAAAGTACAAGAAAATTTGTATCCATTAAGAATAATATAAACTACAAATGAAAGAAACTGAAACTGTTCTTGTCTTGAGGAATGTTGTCTATTTAAAAAACACCTTGAAGTCACCACAGGGTTAGAGAAGGCATTTATACCTAACCGTTCGTCTTTGCTTAAGTGAATCCAGTATAAGGTCTTTCCAGCATTATTGTTATTGTGTGTGTAGAATTATGACTTCCTAAAATCAAACAAATGATGGTGCTGGTACTTGAATCTTCTAAACAACCAAACACATAACTTTCTTATGTGCTGGATAT
The DNA here is from genome assembly GCA_020650975.1 of Apostichopus californicus. Taxonomy (NCBI): domain Eukaryota; kingdom Metazoa; phylum Echinodermata; class Holothuroidea; order Aspidochirotida; family Stichopodidae; genus Apostichopus; species Apostichopus californicus. The sequence goes on along the minus strand of JAIPMN010004021.1, from coordinate 14,675 downwards.
ATTTTCTGGTGGTCTTGACTTTTTCCCTGTATGAAGTTAGGTCTTTTAGTCCATATGTCCTTCCATCTTTTCATGCTTTAATTTTGGCAACTCTGGTGATCTAATTCTGTCACTTCTGACAGTGACAGGCAATGATTTATATGTTTTAAGGGAACGAGTATGCATGGCCCTTTCCTTCCAAAGTAGTCTGAAAGGAAACTAAATTTGTGAGTTATGTTCAGAAATAGTAACTAAGGACAACTGGGCAATACTGTAAGACTTGTTATCTTAAGTATGCTATTGTTATCTTCATGTTACAGTACCTGCCACCGAAGGCAACACCTTAACCTCTTAATTAACATGTCACTTTCATAGCTCTGTAAAAGTTACCAACTTTCTAATGAAATCACCGAGCGCACCGCCACGACCAGACCATCAGGCGCCACGAAATGCAACTCTGCTTAAAATTTTGGGAACATCAAACATTATCATAAAGCGCATCATGTATGTTTGGAGCGTGTTAACACTTGTAAGGTGTTTTTTTTCCTCACTGTGCTGGGGTTTTATCGTCCGCTTTTGAAATGTTGGCAAATTACTAACTCTTGTTTTCCTAAGTTAATCACCAAATGAAAATGAAAAGCTTATTCCATGGGATCGCTCACATAGTTGACAGCTCGTTGCTGCAGAGGTTGAGCTCACACACGCTAAGCAAGGTACCTGGAAGACTGCTTGGGCCACCCCCTCCTCCTCTCTTAAGAAATGGCTTAATATATTGTTGCACATTTTTCTTGGCAGTTTGCCAGGGTTCTAAGAAGTTTCCTTTGGTGGCTCAGAATGGAATGCAAATTATTTCAACTTAAGCACTGAAATTTATTGCGGGAAATCCCGTCAACTTGCGGGAGTCGCGCATTGATGTTTATGCAATGCAAGATCCAAGAGCTACCACTGTAGCAATGTGCATCTTTGAAAAATATCTTAACAATAATGATGTACATACTGTACCTTTCCTGGATTCCCCCAGATCAAGGTAGACAGTTTGAAAATGATCTCATGCAAACACTTTGTGAAAATTTAGGTATCAATAAGATGAGAACGATGCTATATTATCCACAAGCTGACGGTTTGATAGACAGTTTTATCCTAAGTTACAAGAACAACTAGAAAGGATATAGCTGATGATGGAAGTGAATGGGATTCTTCCCAAAGTCTGTTTGCATTTAACATCTTAATGATAGAGTAGTACAGGTTTTAGACCATTCTCTCTACTCCATGGGAGAGAACAAAGAACTTTTATGTCAGCTTTGCTTCAAGTGTCCCAACCACTATAAGAGGTCCTATGCAATGCCTGATTAGTTTGCAATTTCTCTTCACAGAAAGTAGTCTGGAGCATTTAAAGATGTTGCTGAATTTGGTAATCGGATTACGGACACTCAGAAGTCAAATTATGGAAGGAAGACTAGGTTTCAATCATATTCACCTGGAGATTTGGTATTGGTTGATATTCACCAAGGTCCATTTATAGTACTATAGGCACTTTTGAACAATGCTGAGGGGCCTCCTGTTGGATTTCAAGTATGAGATCTCATGGATCCTGTGAAACCACTTTGTTCAATACATCATAATAGGTTGAAGCAATATAGGTCAAAACTGGCAGAACTGGGAAATGTTAAGCCCACAGATTTTGATAAGGAACTGGACTGTCATGTAACATTGACCCAAATTATCTCTTACAATATGGATACTGTAAAATACCATGTTCAAGTATGCATAGACACAGGATTCTGTTTCCTTTTGACTCAAAAGTTCAGAATGCACCTGATTTATGCACAATGATCTGAAGGTTTTTTTATATAGAAAGCCAATGTATCAAATATGCTATGAAAGATTTAAAATGACTCAAAGTAACTGCAGTAGGTAACTCACATATTCAAATCTGTCCTTGGAAAGCTGAGCAAAGGCATGAAGAAAAGCAAATGTGGCAAACCATGCCACCCAGAAGATCATTTCCTCTAAGGTCTGTACATTAAGCACTCCAAATACCACAATAAACTTGTAAAATGCAAAGTTCCATAGTTTATCTCTGACATGCTGCAAAACAAAATAAGAAAAGAGAACATACTATATGCATTTATGCAAGCAGATTTTCAAAGAACTTCCAAGGTCATTTGTTGGACCACCTGTACTTGCTTGTCTGAACAGCAAAGTTGGTAATTTGCAAAATAGGGTCTATCAGTGAGGTAGGAAAAAAGTATCACATTCAAGTGCAATATCAAGCAGTGCCACTGAATTGTATGTTTACAGAAATTTGACATGTTCTAATGTTATGATTTGTGCATATTAACCTTAAACCAGGCTGATTACATTCTAAATACAGTAAAACTAACATGAACAGTGATGGAAGCTCCACAAATGGGACAACATACAATGAGTATGCTAAAATATATATGAAGGCAGTTAGCAATGTACTTAGCCATGTGCAATATTTAAGAGTACTGCTGTATTACTATCACTCTTTTTAAGTTCTGTTGTACTAAACATGTGGCTGGTTTAATACTTTGATCATATTAGTTTCTAATGCTTAAAAATACTGTGTTATTTTGAACAAGTTTATAACTGGAATTCATCTGGTTATTTGCATATGAATGATATGATCATGCAAAAATGATACACTTTGACATTATTTTCCAAGTTTGCCTTCAGGACCAGTGTGTCTGTTGAACCACATTGAAGGATAACTTGGAACTCTCATCTCAGATGATTGGATGATGGGTAAAAATCAGTCCAGATGTATCCAAAGGTCATAATTTCTATAATGAGTAACATCATGAAGCTAATATTTAATTTCTTTTGTATGTTGACTAATTTACAGTTGGGTCTCCTATTAAAAGGAAAGTTTAATTTTGACTGCTAAGAGGAAAATGAATGCAAACATCCTAAGGTATTTTGCATTTAATTCTGGACTGTTGCATTTGAGATGAAAACTTTTGAAGTTGCTTAAATTGCCTGCCTTAACCAGCAAGCTGAATGGCTTAGTGATTCCTTGCTGTATTTTATATGAAAACATTCAACAATAACAATGCACACAAGAGTTGTAAAGTACTGACCACTATTGACTTAAAGTAATCAACAAGGATCTTGTACGTAATGTGCACCTACTGTACTATCAAATATACAGTTCATACATGCTTAACTTTGAGAGTTTGACTTCTCTTCAGTGACCTCAAATGATTCTGTGACCTACACAGACCAAACAGGATTTTTGTGTGAAGTTCAATCAAGCTTTAACTTTAGTATTTATTTGTTTACAAGGTTTTCAGACTTTAACCTCTGTTGACCTTCAAAGACCTTTGACCTCCACCCAATTCCAACAGGATAATTGTTGTAATCACCTGGGGAATCTACATGCCACAAATGACCCTCCATCCAAGCTATACTTTGTGAGTAAGCATGCTTGTTTTCAGACTTTGACCTATGTTGACTTCAAGTGACCTTTGACATGCACTTACTTCAATAGACTTCTTGTACTCACCACATGTGGGAGATCTATATACCAAGAATGAACTTAAGCCATGTGTGCTTCACTTATGAGTTAACACATTTACAAAGTTTTCAGACTTTGACCTCTGATAAATTCAAATGACTTTGACCTAGCTCAATTTCAATGGTGATCTTATACCCCCAAAGAGGGATCTACATCATGTACTGAATATGAATCTCATCCATCTCATCCAAGCCTCACTATAAATTATTTACATAGTTTTCATACTTTGACCTATGCTAACCTCAAATGAGCTTTGACCTCCATTCATTTCACATGCCTCATTTTACTCACCTACATACTAACTATGAACTTCATCAAAGCATTACTTTGTGAGTTATCATGTTAACAAGGGTTTCATTCTTTGACCTATCATCATGTAATATTTATGGAATATAGTTAATTTATTCTGTAGGCTACTTTATTCCCTTATAAGTACTGTAACAGCCCTGAAGATCCCTGGGTTTAATGCAACTCTGCTATGCTCAAATATGAAAAAAAAGTTAACAATTTCTTTTTAAATGACCTATATTTAACACTTCTAGAACAGTGAGCTGTTAGGACGCACTTGTTCATTTCTAGACAGCACACATTGTAGACGTGACTTACTTGGAGATTTAGCTGCATTTAGGATTTGCTCTTCAAGGAAGGTACTAATAAATATTAATATTTTTTGGAGTTGTGTTGCTCCTCAGATCAGATACAACATATCCCATTAAAATAGGAGTCTCCCTATTAGGCAAAGGTTTAGGTAACCCCACCTGTTCCGCAGATCTGAATTATCACTCTAAAACTATCTGACCCATGTCGACCTTGAATGATCTTTGCCCTGCATCAATTTCAATAGGTTTCTTGTACTCAATAATATGAATCTAAATACCAAACATGAATTCATCTATCATGTACTTCTTGAGTTATTATATTTACAAGTCAAGGTGACACACCCATGCAATCACCATTGATAGATTCCTTTTACCCTTGCAAAGGAATCAACAGCTTGTATCCAAGCAGTACTTTAAAATAGGGATGCATCAAAATTCAGTGGTATTTTTTACTATCATAGTCCATGCCCCCTGTATTTGGAGCCAATTCCAAGTAACAACAAACAACAAAATAATTTGTTGTTTAAGTGCAATTCTGGCTTTGAACCTGTCTGTTTCAAGTTCACTTGTAATACACAGTAACAAGTTGCACTATTAATGGCACATAATAAGCAGAAAGGAATTCAATGCACTTAAGGAAACCTCACATCAACACTTCTCAATCATTGCAGCACAATCATTGCTACCCTTTGTAATGAGTATAGCAACAGCTTGATAATGAGTTACACTTGAGTGCACACACTGCCAAGTACCCCAGACTCTCCACAGAGATTCACTAGTCAGTGCTGATCAGATTATACCACAAAAGAGAACTTGCACAGTTACAATCCAGCATATTACCTCAGCTCTGTTTCTTGCCAACTATCCCATTTCTCTGCCGTTGGCTCTCTAACATGAATAACACTTAGAAATCCTTCTTGTTATGTAGTTGTATAATCTAGTAAGCTATGCTATGTAGAATAAAAACACTAATGCCTGTTGTTGAAAACAACAAAATAGCAAAAGACCCCCAAAAATCTTGATGTTTATGAATGAGTCCCAATAGTACAAATTTGTCACATTAAAAAAGCAAAACAAACTAAGAATGAAAATAGCTGCAATGTATATTATGTTACCTGTCTTTCAATGTCCCTGAGTTTTCCAAATATCAGCCACTGTAATGCCATACCAACAACAAGGAGAAGACAAAATGCAACATTGCACAACACCTGCAACAAAGATGGAAGTGGAAAATGTTAAATAATAGTAAGGGCAATATGTGCAGCTTACCTGCAGATTCTCAGTCTGAAGCACTGAAACTAAGAGCTAGGTAATAAACAGGGTAGTAACATGTCATATCAAGTGAAAACATATCAATTACTAACCACTTCATTTCCTATATTGAGGGCTGTTCTCAGAAACCCCAAAACTCCCTGGTTTGGTTATTTACGAAGTGACCATACTTACCTGTTTCGACTCAACTATTGCACCTTCCCCCTCTGACTAGCCTAACTGATGATACTTTAGCACTGCACCCCCTTGACCCTCCTCAGGGTCATTCTCCTTCCGAATCTATTGAATCATATGTCCATAGCTATTTCTCTTTTTGAACTAAAGTAAGCTACTATCATATTGAAGTTTATTGCCTACAATAAAGATAAATGATTACTTACCAACACTGACCAAGAATCATGTGCCATTGTTTTTACATATTTAAGTAAGACATAGTCCTCTTCATGGATAGCAAATAAATGAGTCAGATTCAAAGTTTGCAGGCTTGGATCCACATCTGAGGGAGTCATTACAGCAATGCCACTTTGCTCAAAGACTGATATATCTTCACGTGCCTGCAGCACAGACCAAAGAAGTGTCAAGAAGGTCACTGCGAAGTATGTAGGTAACGGTGGCAATGGTGGCACTGGATGGAGTATCAGGAGAGGCATGTTTGACTGCAAATGAGAAACATTGCCAAAAACGGTAATTGAAGCAAGACTTTTTTCAACATTTTACATGACAATAAACATACTATAATAAGAAAAGGGATTAGAATAAGGGTTGAGCAAGTGGCTCGATGGATAAGAACAGACATTAATAAGAATAATTAAAACGTTTATCAGTGGATTGTCTTTCACCATTGATGTGTACAGTGCTACCACCGTCAAAGTAACATACTGTAGCTATAGCTAAAACGTCAGACATTTTGTGACCCTTGTTCTCAGATGCATAGCCAGTTTTTGGTGTAGAAGGGGGGCAAACTTAAATTTCTGTGAATCTGGGGTGGGGGGCATTCTGCAGCCTATGCCAGCTACGCCACTGCTAGTTCTATAGTATAATAGTGTAAGTTATACCTAATTATCAGCAAACAATGGTGTTTCTACTGTAGTGCTTATTATCAAGCTGACAGGTGGGATTGGCCATTCCGACTGGGTGCTAAATTACAAATACTCCCTCTGATCCAGGAATAAAGCGATGTGTACACGCTAACCAAAATTCAAGAATCTTTCAGCATAAGGTGTCACTGACTTAAGGTTAAAGGCCATCACTATAAATAAAATATGTATTGCAAACAGAATTACATTACACTGGAATGTTATTGAGCAGAGTTTGCAGGTGGAAGAACTAATCACTATTTCTTTCCAAAACTTACCAAGTTTGGATATTTACGAGCGTACTAGATAACATACCTTAGTTTATCTTTTGGGCTTAATTAATCATCTTTTTCATAGAAAAATTCTGGTAAAAATATTTTACAAAAGTTTACACAATACTGTAACAATAAGGCACCATTTGGTATGTAGCCCTCTTTAAACTACAAAATTGTCTGTACCCCCTCTCCTTAGACCAGCAGTGTTCCACTTTTCAACCAAAGAAATATGGTAACCCTAAATAACATGCTCAAGATGATCTCTGAGCAATTTTTATGTCCCACGTTAACTGTGCCACTTCCCAAATGAATTGTTTAAACACCTAGACTGCTGATAATTAGAGCAAGCCTTAGGAGATGCAGACGTGAATCATTCTTCCATTTGCTGCTAGTAAAACACTAATGAAAGAGAAATATTGTCCACAATAATTGCTGACAACCCCATCTCATTATCTTGTCCTTAACTCAAGGTTTACCACTGGAAAGATAGGAACAGGAAGTTGGTACCACAAAGTCTGTTTATTTTGACTGTAACCTATAGTTATGTGATGAAGTGTAATATTGTATCTTCAACAACAGACAGAATTCCCACACATCTAATCTTCTGGTCAGGAATATCACCTACTAATGGTATTGCGCATGACTAACTGTAGTTTAGTACCTCTAGGGAGAGTAAAAGGTCATGTTGACTTTTGAGTGAAAGGGGGAAAATTACTATTAACTTTTCTTGTCATGTTTCTTGTTGCTTGAATGAAGTACCACAGCTATAGACAATGAATTTGGGCACATTTCATCAAAATTGCACGATCATTTTCAGAAAATGTAAGCAATGCATTAGTTCTGCTAGGAAAAAATGACAAAATCCTGGCAACATCATCTTTACAAAGTTTTGTTCACAACTTGACCTCTTGTGACTTGAAATAATCGTTCACCTCCGCATGTTATACAACAGGCATATTCTCTTTAATGATACAACCGTGAACCCATGCAAAGAACAGTATCTGTAGGAGATTCCCTTCTTGATATTGTACGTTTACAAGGTTTTAAATTTTGACCTCTATTGACCTCATATCATCATTTACATTCTTCACAAACTATAAGATTCTTCTACTCAACCTGGGGCATATGTGCACTAAGTATGAAATTGGTTCCAGGCTTCCCTTGAAATGGAGATCTTGTGTTCATAAGGAAGGCATGCCAAACACACATACAGTACCTACACACATGGCGTCATGAGTGCATTGGTTACGATTCTCACTGAAACAAAAAAACTATAAAGCCAGTTGGCTTTAATAGTGATTCCTTTGCCATATTTTCTACAAAAACATTAAACAGTAAAATTGACAAGATGTTCCATATCTCTACTCAGGGACTAGCTATCACGTAGCCACCCTCCAGTCACACTTGTTTTTGTGTCCTGTTGGGGCATGATTCTCTTGGGTGTACTGCTGCTCCCAATTTCTCTCCATGTGGGTCCCTGCCGACGCTACCTCTCTCTGTCATGACCGTCTTTCTCTCTCTCCAAGCCGGCCATGCCGGTCTTTGGAAGCATACCGGACAGGGGTCCCTTCTTGTGCACATCGGGCACATTTGGACACAAATCATGATCTCCCAGGTTGAAACATCGCAGTTGATACATTTTAGTTGGCTAGGAGAAGACATCCCTGAACCTCAAATTAAGGTAATTAACATAATTTGAAAAAACGTCTAACAATTGAAACGGGAGAATTTAGGAGAAGGAATGTAAGGTAACAAAGAGTAACGATACAAAGGAGTAACTTAATAACGTGCTTAGAGTATAAGCCCCCAGCTTACAATCTTGAGTGTTAATGGACTGGCCTAAGAACCCACTTGTTAGGTCAGTGATCAAGAGAAAAAGATGGAAACCCCTAATAAATAATCCTAGAATTTACAAAGGAAGGTAGAGAAATCTGAGAAACATCACATTTCATATGAAAACAACAACGTACAACATGATGTGTATGGAGGGGGAAAGGGCAGGAAACTAACGAAAGCAGTTCACAGAACTGCTACCCATACTGAGAACTGTACTAATTTTAACGGTGCGGGAACCACTCCCAAAAACCCTTCCCTAGACAAAAAAGGATAGTTATTGGGCTGCACACGATTGACAAAAATACTTCTTTATCCAATGGATAACAAACTAGAAACCTTGGTAACTGTTCCGAATGTAGAGTTGGCACTTTGGGTGGTAGAATGAGAAAGATGGGCATTGACAAATACATCAGTTCCTTTAACGTTCAGGTCATGGAAATAGTGTTTTTGATATTTCTACAATTTGCTGTCTGCTGACACCAAATGTCCCTTTGAACTCCACCTAAAACAATAGAGTTCTTGTACCAATTATGAGAACTGCAACGGTTACCCATTTGAGATATTGTATTTACAATCTAGGGCATCACATACACCCTCACACACTCATCCGCCTGCTTGACAACTGTACAAAGGTTACGATTTCATCGAAACCAAAAACTAATCTTAATTTAACTTAATTTAGTTCCACAAGAAACACAATTTTATGGAATGCCATTTGTAGAAATTCTTGGGAATTTAAAGATCATTAATTTGTTCTCTAGGCTAAGCAAACTTTCACTGCTTTGCCAGGACTTATGCACATTTTTGGAAATTTTAGCTCTCGAAAGTGACTAAACCACAAAGGTGTTGTTCTGCATTGAGTCCGATAGGTACGGAACTGAGAGCGTCTGTTGTTAGTACACTCTCACTCTCTTGACATTATCCATGCTGTCACAAGTACGTACATGTACACAGGCACAAACGTGCGCGCCAACATTTTCAATAATACTAATAGGGGCTGCCAGCATTACAGCCATAATTTCATAAAACTACACCAAATATCATTGTTCACTGAAGGCTAGTGTTGCACCGATAATCGATTGTGATATTGGCATCAGTAAAATTTAGCATCATTTGTCGATAATGGCAAAGCGATATTGACCGATATTGTTTTCACAACAAAGCCAATGTTTGTTACAGTACTTGCGATGACTTATTCTTATTATAGCCTTTTTTTACCAACGAAAATGTTACCAAACAGTTTCATGTATATTGGTGGGAAAATTTTTTTCCTCATTTAATAATGTTTCCCCAAATGAGAGTTATACAAGTGGTTACTATTTGCGAGTTGCGCAAACGGTAATAAATTATGATAACTGATTATAATTCTGATACTATATATGTATTAATGCATGACTTAAAGTGCGATTTAACCTTCATTCTGGGACATGTACTAATTAGCGTCAACAGGCCCATTTCACGACAACTCAAGACAACAAGTTTAAAATACCATCAAATACAATGGTTGTAATCAGAGTGTATATGGAAACACGTTTAAAACTGACTGAAACCATCAGCATACATATTTTTCACGGGAAAAAATGTTTTTTTCGTAAAATTAGTCAACTTTCTCCGTCCGTAGAATTGGACGACGTAATGCTATTACGCTTGCGCAATGACTTGTTGTCTTGAGTACATGTCTTGAGTTGTCTTTGAGTTGTCGTAATATGGGTCGGTTGACGCTAATTTGACTTGTTGTCTTGAGTTGTCTTGAGTTGTCGTGAAATGGTCTGTTGACGCTAATTAGTATGACCGTTCATTCTGGCTGTTTAAAAATATTGCTACCGGTATCCGAATATAGTCCAAATCCAATATTGGCGATATTGGCACTGCACAAATAAAGGCTTATTGGATTGATATTACAGCCAAATGTTTTCCAAAATAACAATTTGTACGGCAATATTGGTCACATTTGGCGAACTCGGTTAAAGATATTCAAATTCCAGATTATAGGTAATTAATATCTAAATCTGCTTAGACTCCAACATGAAATGAGGCCATTTCCATAGAAATTTGGATGTCTGTTAACCCCACAAGTATTTGCCTAACCTTAGTCTATAGAAATTATGACTGTTGTACTAGAATTTATAGTATTAGGCTACTGTATTACTAAGTAATACAATTTATACAAGCCTATTGTAAGCCTAGCCTATGAAGACTTACACATAATGATAATAGCAGCGAGTGAATATTGCGTATTGGCGAGTAGACAATTAGTCTCGGTCGCCAAATGGCGAGTACTTTATAGATAATTGTCGAGGCCTGCCTGTCAGTTACTATAAAGACCTAGGGCCTAGGCCTAACTGTTAATTGGTATTGTAACGTAAAAGCCCAAGGTGACACTGACACTACAGTTACACTGTAGGCCTTACGCCAGGCCTATACCATAAATATAAAGACAACTAGGCAAATTAAGACACAAAAATCAAAGAGAACTAACCTGATTTCCCAGTTCGATGTGTATACTTTGTTTGTGTAACTCTTTTTCGTTGCTACGCAGTTCAACTTGAATATCTTTATCTGAACCTGTATATTAGGCTATTCAGAGCGAGTCATTCGAATGCTACTGTCGTAATACCAGAGTATATTTGGTAATATTGCGCATATTTTCACAGGTACATAGGATCGGAAAGCTGGCTACAGCTAGCTACATGCACTACCATGGTACGCCTAACGTGCAAAAGATGACTTCGATCGCTGCACTTCCAACAAATATTAGTGTCAAAACACCCACTAGTATGACTATGGTTCAGTGGCGTCGTGCCCATTGGGGCCTGGGGGGGGGGGGGGAACAGCCACCGAATTTTGGCAAAGGTGTCATAAAATTTTGTCATAATTAAAAAAAAGAGTGTTTTCTAAGCCTGTAACAAAGTTCGGAAAGTTAAGATAAATGTAGTGAACAGAGATTATGGGACTCCATGTGAACTTCTTCTTAAGTAATGCAATCAGTTCGCTAAAAGGTCCCCCAGGATAAAAAAAAATGAATAATAATAATCATTTCAAATAAAGTCACATTAACCTGGAAAATAATCACTTCGTTATCGCACGTTTTACCTTAGGTTTCGCTACTTTCGCTTTTTCTGCCCATGTTTTCAAACGGCATAGCTTTTTCTTCACCCAGTCACCACTTCTCACCGGCATGGGCGGCGATCGTGGATCAGCCAACACAAAAATGTTTCAATTTCATAAATTTTGGGCGCTTCTGGGAGACGAGGAATTGGTAAACTGAGGAATAAATGGCGATCACTTCCTTCGAGAATATTTCCCAAAATAAAAAATTGCCGGAAATTTTTATCAATTTTAAGGGCGTTGCTTACTGCCATAAGGCACGGGAAGTGCCGTTTCCTGCAATCTGAGGGGTCTGCCAGACGAAAAAATTTCTTGTACGCTGCGCGCCAACAACCTGTGGTGGCGCTCCGCTTAGATAGTCATCAACTGCTCACGGCCCCACCCCCCCCCTAATTTATTTTCGCACGACGCCTCTGCTATGGTATGAAACAAATTGGCGCTTTTCGAAACGTTGCTCGGTCAGTCACTGAGGTATGTCCAAAAAAGCTGTCCCCTTGATTTATTTTGACTGCAGTCAAAAAATCAAAAATAAACTATATTCACACTCTCAGAACAGCTGGTGGTCGATTGTATATATGTATGTATGTTTGTACGTATTTTAGATCCTCATGCATGCAAGCAGGAACTCGCGAAGAAGCCTCATTGGCTTATCAAAGACGCAAGCTGAACGAAGTCAGTATCTTAGATTCATATTTAACGTCTATGATTATGAATTGTCAACTGTCAACATCTTTTTCCGAAAAAAAAAGTGCACTTTGAGCTTTCCTGACTATGTATTCGAGATAAGTTTTACCAAGTATTGTGTGAATAAAGTCGGAATTGAAAGTACTGTTTCCTATTTATTGACTTTAAAGGAATAAAAAATATTCCGCCATTTTCCTCATTTATATTGAATACATTTTGCCATTTTATGGTGGCCATTGGTGGCAATGAATGATAGTGGATTAACATACTGTAAATCGAGAAACATAAGGTGTACGCTGAATTCTTTGGAATAAAGAATCATCTTTAGACGTAGGCCTATGCGTAAGAATATTGCTGCCTCGCTTCCAAGAGCCAGGAATCGCATGCATAATACCAAGGAACTTCATTTTTTCATTTTTCATTTTATTGAAACCAGTATAAATATAGCATTTTTTGTTTTTTTTTCATAATGGAGCAGCGTATGTTAAATTTGTTTAGAAACCGAGGAAAACACAAAACGTTATCATCTTCATTCAGCAGATCCTTTACATAAATAATATCATTCATTCCACGTTTGTATAAAACGATATAATTGTTAACCTTAATACTTGAATTATTCAAAAGGATGTGATCCTTAAATCGCAAGATGAAACACTAAAATTGCAGGCACTGACAAACATCATCAATAAAAACGTTGTCAGTGCTCACGTCTAGAATACTTAAAATTACAGGTAAATAAGAACAGCCACCGTATCTATTCAGGTGAAAAATAGGTTGAGAAAAAATTGATGTCGACTTCATATTACATTATTATATGCATAATTAGAGCAATCTTAAATGTTGCTGTTATTCTTTTGTAATTAGCACATTGCTAATTATTTTCTTTATTTCTTTTCCTTTCTTTGTTGTAAGGGGTCAGACTCGAAAAGCTTTGCTTATTCTGACTCCTCTACCCATCATATGTATATATATTCTGATTACTGCATATCATTTATTATATATAAGTATATTAATTTAATAATAATCATGTTATAAAATATAAATTAATGATGATGGTACAAAATAAACTTGAAACTTGAAAGAAATTGATCCAATGAGCATCGTTTCTTTCTTTAATCCAAGTGCACTTTAAACTTTGATATGGAACTATACTCAAATGTTGGTACAGAGATTCCTCTGCCATAGGAATATTATGCTGCTTAAGGTCCACCAGGCTAATCAAACGTCAAACAATTTAGGTTGCATCACTCATTGTAGTTACCTTCGTACCACATGTGAAAACAAGTTAAATTGAACCTCTGTGATAGAAAAATCACTGTCAAGCAAAGTATCCTCTGCATACACTGATTGGTCTCAAAATCTAGCTGGAATAGAACACTATATCTGTACCCATCAAACCAACTCTACATGAACAATTACCGTACTGACGCGAGTATAGTCCCACATTCGAGTAAAATCCCACCCCTAAGGTTTGGGGGAATTTCATAAAACAGCTGTGCACCCTAAAGTAAAGTCCCACTGCATTTTTTTTATGTTTCTTTACTGTCACAATTCTCCAAAATCGGCTAAACATATTTGTGATAAAAATATAGGTATGATGTCATCGATTGAAAAGGTCAAGTTTTAGACAATACACGATGATTCTTGTCTTTGATTGAGCCGGGTACACTGGCGGATCCAAGGGGGGCCAAGGGGGGCCATGGCCCCCCCCCCCAAAGGTGAGCCAAAAAGTGTTTCCGAACATCCGCTAAATCATATGATTGGAAATTAAAAAAATCGAGAGGAATAGCAGTGGTAGACTTGTCTAAACCTTTTCGTTTTCTGGTTTAAAATTAAATGCAGAGCTCCCAACTGACCCGCAATTCGCGGGAATTAGACCCGCATTCTAACACCCAAACCCGCTGACCCGCACAAGCGTCCGAAAAAACCGCATTGTAATTGTCAAGTATACAAAAAAAAAATTGCAACAAATTTTGACTTAGCAACCATCATTTCTTAAGCATTTAGCATAATAGAGTATAAAACCTCCTTTACAGCATCATTTGAACCTCAAATTAGCCTATATTTCTTTTCATTGGGGCGAGCAGCGAACATTTTCATGCCACGGGAAAGAATGAATTATCACCTGTATACTATTCAATTTATTGATGTTACACACAAAAAAATGCATATTTCTCAGAAAACTTTGGGTGACAAAAGCCTTTATAAGTGCCACAATTTTATGTAGGCATCACCAGGATTCCAAAAAAAATCAAAAGGGGAGGGGGACACCCCCTCCCCTTATACCCCTCCCCCAGGACGGCGA
>JAIPMN010004020.1:0-14468 GCA_020650975.1 Apostichopus californicus | reverse complement strand
TCACTTTTTTCTTTAGTTTTTTTTCGGGGGGGGGGTGGGGCGATATTATTTATATTATAAAACAATTGAACAACTATAAGTTGTAATTTGTTGAACGTAACATACTAAATACTGTCTCACACATATACTGTCAATGAAACATAAAAAAATAAAATAAAAACAGAAAGTTATCTTGGAAATAACGAAACTCATTTATATCGGTTAACTACGTTTTTTTTATATCTAGATGGATTGACAAAACAAAGCAATTCAGTTCAACGAGTAAAATATCTTACTTTGAGTGTCATCTGTAGTTGAAGGTAAACTTCTCCGATGATCAGTCTATTAATGAGAAGAAGATTGGCCAAAAATATATGTCAATATGTTCTGTTTATTGATTGTAACTGCTTGTAAAGAACTACTCATTTTTCTTAATGTCATTTATCAAATAATCATGTGCAAGTTAAGAATTTTATATAAAACAAATTCAAAATGATTAATATTCTGAATGGTTATTCACGAACATTCTTACCTACGGCAGGATGTTAGAGAACTCCATCCATTACAGTGATGCAATTATTCCATTTTAATTTTGATATGTGTACCCAACTTGGTGTAATGAGTAATAAACAATCAGAAATGACTGTAAATATTTTTTTTTTTTTTGCTGGGTTGGTTGACTAAACCTTAGGTAGAATTCAAACTCAATCTATTTGTGAAGTTTTTCTTCTTCTCATTTGCACCAGAAA
Organism: Apostichopus californicus; assembly: GCA_020650975.1. NCBI lineage: Eukaryota > Metazoa > Echinodermata > Holothuroidea > Aspidochirotida > Stichopodidae > Apostichopus > Apostichopus californicus. The sequence continues at coordinate 13,740 of JAIPMN010004020.1, read as the reverse complement.
TATTTGCAAAGGTTTTGGCTATACATTCAAGGAACACAGATGAAAATAGAATATATTTTTTGCAAAACTATGTTAGCGATTACAAATTAATGAAGAATGAAGAATTTCGAATTTTACTTTTTTACATTAACGAAAAAAGTTGAACAAACTGTGTTTGTAGACATTAATTTCATATAAACAGTCGTATCAGCATATCATTAGGTTCGAAATTATATTTGCCTATATTTTGTTTATAGCAGTCGTAACCTCAGTGAATGAAGAAAACGTAACAAATAATCTTTATTTACTGTATTTAACATAACAATTTGGACGTCGTCGCAATATGTTTAGACCGGTATATCTTACAATGGAAGTTTTTGTTATCAAAATTGTATCATTTCATTTGTTTGCAGGAAATGAAATAAAGTAACGATTTTTGTATCGATAACGATCCTCAAATTGACATAAAAATTGGAACTTCTTACACCATTGACGCAGAGATCGTATGCGGTGCTATCGCAGCTTTGTCAGGGATGATAAATGAATGACGATTGGAATTAAGAAAAGCCTACTTGTGAGAGTAGTAATGTTTTTGAATACTAAAGAAGTGACTGATAAATTAAGCCTATCGATTTTAACATATTTGCCAGTGTTTTCTAGCTTGATAAAACATATCAATTATTTCAAAGAATAAAGTATACGACGTGAGTTAATGTGTAAACAACCACACAAACACTTAATGTCTTTTGGAAATGGAATTGAGAATACGAAAGGAAATTTAGAGTTCTATAAAACGTATATTGTATTTATTAATTAAGATCTTTCTTACACAGTGAACGTACACTATTGGTTGACATTGAAATACGGCACGGTATGAATTGTACCAATTGCATGCAATAGGTTTACATGAGATATTGGCCGATGTAAATAAAATATACGTTTAAGTTGCAAATAAACTAAAAAATAATACATGTGAAAGTACTTAGCGATATTGTATATCGATATATCTGTGTTACAACCTGAGCTAACGTTACATTACTCGCCGAGAACTAGGTTTATAGTATATTACCCATGCATATACTTTTCAGATTCCAGGAGTATCAAAATAACGTACCTAAGGGTTTTATTGTGAAGTTAAAAACTATTGTTTTGATAGTTTAAGAATTAACTCAATAATTGTGCATTAGTCTTAATCGTCATGAGAGACCGGTGTTTAAAACTTCTAAGTACTTTTAAAACAACAAGAAGGACGAATTTGAACAAACGAGATAAACATATATGATTAGTTTAAACTAAACAACAATTTCAGAGTTCTGACAATTGTTCAAGTTAAATGCAGTATATATTGAAGTATATTATTGCAAGTGAAGTGTAAAGCCATTGAAGTTTACCCATGCAAGTATTGCATGAATGCTAATTTGCTAAATTCAATTATGCGAGGCAAAACTGCTTTGTTGTCTAAGGTTACTTTCAAAGATTAACCGATGCTAACTAAGAAGAAATGAAATAAAACTAATCGGGAAATATTAGTAAGTTATAATAGCAAGTTGTTAAAACAACGGTTCTTTCTTAATTAAAATTAAGTAATCTAGACCGAAAATATACCCAGTCTCGTTAAATGACGTTGATGGACAAACAAGGACAAAGAGGACAAATTTTAGTTACAAACTTTAGAGTTATTTGTTATGTCTAAGTTTTCAGCAAGGATATTTCCAAACTTTCTACATGAAAGTCTATGTTTGTCCAATAACAAACAACGTTATAATTTACAGGTCCGCCTTAAATATTGCAATAACTTTGTTGATACTTTGAGTATGATATGAATATATTAACAATAATTTTCCTAATGTTATCAACGCTCAACAGTAATTTAAAAACCTATATGACAAAAAGAAAAAGTAATGGAATGGTCAAGAATACTTACCAATTTTTTCAATGGTACAATAGATTGTGAAAAATTAATAACTTTGACTAGTGTAAACGCGTAACGACATTGACGCCACCTGAACAAAGATTGCAGTGATTTTATGTAACAGAAATCGGACTGCAATTATTATTATTATAATATATATTTTTGCCTGAATTAAGAACTTTCAAGATAATGTTGGATACATGAATTAATCAAATTTAATTTTTTTTTTATTTGAGTACGATTAACCTATACTGTAGTTTGTCAATACTTAGCGTACTAATGTAGTCAAATTGATTTGTTACTAGGCAGTTATCCGTATCTAGTTAGGAAATATAGAGACTTGATAATGGTTCATGAAATTTAGTGAGATCTACGTTGTCACTAGAAAGTTTCTCAAATAGTTAGGGTATAACTGTTCAAATGTCTTAAAATAACTTAAGAGGCAGTTATCCGTATCTATTTATAACTTAAAGCGTCTTGATAATAGTTAATGCCATTTAGTGAGATCTACGTTGTAACTTTTACAGTTTCTAAAATGACTAGAGTATAACTGTTCAACTGTTTTAAAATAACTTTATCAAATGTTTTATTTTATTTTGAAAATATTAACAGTTATGTACCTAACCATAAAGAAAAATATACAAATGTAGTTTTCAGCTTTAGTGTTATTGCATACATCAGCGATGAATGGGAAATAAATAAAATTAGCCAGATACATAGGCGATAAGGTGCGATATTAATTGAAAATATGAGAGAAAGTTTATCAAGGCAATGTAAAATTTGAAATATAACTAAACAGAAAATATAATTTGTTATGCAATTTTTTTTATAAGTTGCAGTGCAAATTATAAAACAAAAACACACTTTCCTGTAGGCTGCTGAAGATAGATTATTCTTTGAGAAAGAAGGAATTTATATAGAAGAAGAATTGTTATTCGAAAAATACATTTAATTTTTTTTTATCAGTGGCCATATTAAAACTGCATGAGCTACTAATAACCAGAATGTTGTAGAATAAAATGTAAAAGAGGTTATCAAGTTATAACAAGTTTATCTTTTTTTTGTAAAATTTATAATCAAGCAAGCAAGAAAGATGTAAAATAAAAAATTCCCAGTAGTTTAATTTTCTACATGACATTTTGTTTAAATTATAACATCTAACAAGCAACACAGAAACGTGGACGCAAATATTGATAAGAAATAAGAACAGAAACTGTAAAATGTTTAACTCACCGTTTCTTCCGAGGACGTAAAGGCGATGATTGTTGTAAACAAGAATGCAAATACTGCTCGAACAGCCACGGAAAGCTCCATATTTATGAATGTCTTGGTATAATACGAATGACAACTCAAATGAAATGTATCTCTAGAGGTAAGAAATATTCCTAAAAATAACGGATGACCTGAAGTGCATTTATAAAGTTGTAAAATTATGATGTCTCACAGCCAGATCGCATTGTACTTGTACGTTGTTTTTTACCGTCTGTCAGTTGTTAACAGATAAGTATTCAAAGGCATCCATCCACTATGGAAACTTCCAGTCGGTCAAGAAAGAGCGATATCTTACGTCACGTCGCCGAAATATCTATACATTGTACGTTAATTTGCAATCTACATGTTTTGTAGATGACTTGTGTGTATTTAATGTAATGAAGCGTATTGAGTATAACAAGATTATGCTCAAATCTTTTTTAAAACACTTAACCAGACAACTTTAAGTGTCACAAAAAGCAGCTCTCACGACATATGGTCTAGAATTTTGTTATTCAAGTGATCCTAGAACATTTGAAAAGTTGAAAAATGTAAGGAAACAACGATGAAATTCCATTTTATTTAAACTTTAGTTGCCACGGTCTATACTATCAGCATGCAACGTGCTTGTATTGCTAAATATACGGTACTCAATTGGTATACAACCTTTATTAAAATTATTCAAATCATTTCGTGGAATCAACGTCCTCTACCCTCTCCATTTCTTTACCCTCTCTTATTTAGTATGTGAACTTTTGATACACACCTACAAACGGAACCACATACACCAGTGGTCTGCATAGGGAAGGGGCAGGCGCAGAGTGTTTTCCTACATACCATTTTGGGGACGAAGCGGGGGAGTGCATTGAAAAGATTTGGAGTTCTACTACAAAATATATGATAGATGATGGAAATAATATCATCATTTACCATTTACCAAATTAAACATGTTCCTTAAATCCTTCCCCATAACGGATATAAGTCAAATTTGGTGCCCCAACTCAAATTTGAAATCGATACAGATGGTAGAGAAAGGGCGCAACCACGCACCCATTTGGCGTTTTCAACCCCTAGAAGAAACCAGGAGGACCAACCAACCCATCTCTATTGGCACACAGACAATTACTAAATATCCTGAAGTATTCCGTTAATATTAAATATGTGCAGTCGAAAATCTTTCAATATTTTTGGGTGCAAAAGTTGCAAAATATAGCACCGTGTTGCATCTAAGAGTCCTCTTTTTTACAAAAAAAAAATCCCAAAGGAAGGTGACAACGTCCCCTTTGAACCACTCTGGACGACAAATATAATTATCCTCCCACTGCAAAAAAAGTATTCTTGCGCCGCTAGGTTAGAGCCTTAATCGTATCATGAAACCTTAGTTCTCAGACTCTTAAAGTGGTGACAAAAAATTGTTTTGTTCCCTCACACAATATCACGCTGGCTACCTGCTTCCTTGAACACTATCAATTATACAACGATTGAACAGCATACAACAAGTGTTCCCACATGTTGCTAGATTGTGTACAACTGAACCCTATCCTGTATTGCCCTGTCGTTTTTAGGCTAGTATTACATGATCACATCGATATTACAAAAGCGAATTCGTAGCTTCGACAACACAAACGATGAAGCTAAATACCAACATATGCATACGTGCATAGTAATATTGTACTATCGTTTGGCTACTTAATAATGTAGCAATGTCGCATCATTGGCAAATCAAAAGATATACTTATAGATGCCAACGTTTTCAAACTTGCATATTTACATTGTAAACTATCTTTACTGAACAGCCTTGAAACTAACTGTATTTTTCAAAGTATATTGGATATTTGAATACTCATAAATTTGTCTCTCTTCAATCGTGATTTTGTATGATGTTTCTTACATTGTACAGATTATTGTTTTGGGGAAGTTAATAATAAGCGGAAAGAATTTCAAGCGTAAACAAATGAACATTTCCGAACAGTAACAGTGGTAATTTAACTAGTCTATGTTTAAGTCTAGACAAATCTTTATGGTATCTAAATAAATGGGTTGTCTGACCGTTATTGGAGCATAACGAGAATATTATATATTATGTTAAAACTGTTTTCTCATAAGATAAATCTTATGAGGCTTTGTGTGCTCTGTTCTCGTATTGTTTACAGTACATCAATGCATTGCTCACACTTTGTCTACAAATCCTATGTACTTCTATAATTGGTGTATTATTTTAATTAAAACTTGCCGAATCGAAATTAGAATTAATATAAAAAGTAAAACATGGTACGACGTTCGGATTTTGACAATGAGGTTCAGTTTTTGTCCTTTCAATTGTTTTGTTTGAAGTTCTCATTTTGGTTTGGACTATGATTTTAACTACGAAACTGTTTATACAACGATGGTTTAAAGTTATCAAAGTACACATACTATAACAATCATGGTTGCCGGTTATCTCGTCGGTTACAATGTGTGACGAATGGAGGGCGGTGGGGGCCTCATTGCGATAATAGAAAGCAAAATAATAGGATAATATTTAACACGAGACGCAATTCCCGTCAATTACTGATTAAAGTCAATCACGAACTGCTGTAATGGAGCCTTTATTTACATTTTGTAATTTTGTTGCAATAATTTGTCTTGCCATCCAATATCATCTTTTGGTATGAGGTGGAGGGTGGGGGAAGGGGAATGATATTTTACTTGGGCGGCTGATCTCCTGTTCCCTGCCCCCGCTTTTTTCGTCTGTACGTTAGTTATAAAAACACAATGAACCAACTAAAAGAAACGTAAGTTCCTGTTCCATTTGGTTTATTCATATTCATTCAGTCACTATACAAAACAGTCTGTATAGGGCCATAGTTCATCGTCTTTTTTACATTAATCGGTTTAACAAGCATGGTAGCACGTTATCTCGTTGGGTAATGTGTGTGACGAAGGGAGGGATGGGAGGCCTCTTACAGATAGCAACAATTAAAAGATAATATTTAACATTGAACGCAATTGGCTGGTCATAATTTGAGAACTTCCGTCAATTACGGAAGAACGTCAACCGCGAACTGGTTTATCTAAGCCTTTAATTGGGTGAGTGGGCAAAGAGTGTGAGGCAAGACATTGATCGGGGAGCTCCCCTATACTGCCCCCGCTGGTTACGCTACTGTACTTGAGAGATATAAACACATGTAAATAAGTAAATAAACATATATGACCCTGTTCCATTTTGTTTATTCATATTCATCTTACAATTGAAAACATAATCAGTTTAGGTAATTATTGCAAATAGATGAATATTAAACAATGTGTCTGAAGATTAATGAATATTATTTTTTTTCAATCTGCGGCTCACATTTGAACACATAATCTTCTTATTAAAGTTTTCTTGAGAGGTTTCAATCCTCGAATATGATACATAATTTAATGTATTTCCTTAGATACTACCAAAGGCTTGTTTTATCTAGTTGATTTGTCTTTCTCATAACGAGTATTATCTGTCCATCTTATGACACATTTTTTGCACTTTGTTTTAGAGAGAAATCACATGATAGACTATCCGTCATCAACTCAAGAGGACGGTCGAATTTTCATCTCAACGAATTGGGGGTTGCAGTAGTAGGTATGATAATAATACTCAGAGGATATCATGTCTCCGTCGCCTCCATTGTAGACACCATTGAGGTTGTCAACCGAACAAACTGACTTGCAGCTGCTGCTGTATTGGAAATAATGGCAATAGCTATAACTATAACAAGAAGAGCAGTAATTACCAGAGTGCCACCAGCCGCTTCGGTGCTTCTCTGCGCAGTCGAAGTTACCACATGCGTCATTGTCTCGATCATGCGTGCTGAATTGCTTTCCTCTGCTATAATATAAATAAATAACTGTGAAGCAAAACAGCAAGAACCATCAGTGGTTAATACTTGACCATTAAACAATAGCGTAAATATCCTGATATATTGCACACTTGTGTTGGGAAATAAAATAGGTTTTACAGTATACTGGGAAGAGGGAGGGGGTGAGGGTGATTCACATTGATAGAGATTCAGAATTCATTTTTAATGAGGTAATTCCGTGATCATTATATATTCTTCTTGTTGCTGATTTATTCTGTATTACTCTTTATTTTAATCAGGCTTACTTGTAAAGGAGATGACGATTGATTTGGATTTAAATAAATGGTGTTAACTATAAAAAAAAAATAGGCTTGTCTACAGTAAATTGATGGCTAATGATATTAAATAAAATGATTAAATTAGTAGATATTGTGTTTGATTCTCAATGAGAACTAAATCTTGGGCTTTCCACTTACTAGTTTTGAGCTTTTATTTACTCATTGCAATTTTATCTATGTCTAGGGTTGTCTTTGTCTTGAAACACGGTGGGTGGCTCTTCTTGGTATAATTGTTTCACTGATCTTATAAGAAACATTATTTTGTTAGTAGTATGTGTTTATTGCGAGCCATCGGTATTTAATTAGCCTTAACATTTTTCTATGAAGATATAAGGTCGAATTTCTCTTCCATAATACTTCATGTTCTTAGATTGATGCTTGCTCATACAGCTTATATTCTTTTTCAATGGCTAGACAGATTACCTCAATGTTTTGTCAATGATACTGTACCAACGGTATCCAGCTGATACGGTACATACCAAGCACTATACTGTTTTTTAAAGGTAACGCATCCAGATGGGACGATAATTTTTGCAATTGTTCAGATCACTGGCTCAAATCTCGTTCGAGACAAAACCTTCTTCGCTTTTTTTTTGTATATTATAACGCTAACACTAGCGAATGTAAATATACTTCTGCACATCAATCGCAACTAATTAGGATAATCAAATATGCGTGCTATTGTTTCTTCACTGTTACTCTCTGTTTTGTGTTCTAATTAATGAGTATAACTTATCAAACATACCCCCAGAAATTAATTATAAACTTGATAAATTATCTCGGTGTGCGTGAATTGTAATATTTGGGGAAGGGGGGGGGGGTCGGCGGGGCGGGGTGTTACACCAAAACCCTCTTTGTAAGGGCTTCTGATTCAGTGTAATTAGAGCATATTTTGTAGGTAATATTTATCATCAAGATGTGTTGAAACAACGACAAACATTTTCTCATGAAGTTTAATGTGAACATACTAGTAACTCAGACTTGACCTATTATCCAAGGCAAGGCGCAAATATCAAATATGTAACAAACCTGTAGTTCCGCTGTGAGTGCCCAGTTTATTCATTGTGTACTTGCTGCTTTCAGACTCGATTTGAAATTCTGTATACTCAGTATATTTAGCCGATCCACTAGAAGTAGTGATGTCAAATCGAAGCTTGTAGTTCTTCTGGTTCGTCAAGTAATGAAGTTTTTCATTTCCTAGCCATAAGTTCCTGCTATCACCAAACCCGTCTCTGTACTCAGTCCAATTTTGATAAAAACTCGTAGAGCCATCGTTACGACGTTGAAACACCTGGAAGGATAGCGGGTAAGAATAATAAAAGAAACATAATAATGGGATTGGTTGAAGCATGCTAACAGCCAAACTCAATCTAAGAATACCGCATGACTAAAGATATATATATATATAATGATATTTCAGTCTGATAAACTTAAGACATTTTCTATTCGCTGTTTTTTTCTGAGGAGGAGGGTAATGTTAATGGTTGTCATCATTTACATCTACTCAAGTGTTTTTAATATACTGAATCCATGGTCCATATAAACGCGTACTTCCATTACCGTTTACAGTAGAATTATTCATAAAACATTCACTGTGTTTCAATGAAGACTTACGGTCCATCCTCCACCGTTTTCCATTTTACAATATACGTCGAATGGTAAACCAGGCCATCCAGTAGGCATTATTGTATAAACGCCATCTTGCCTATGTCCAGCGTCATAAACATCCTGGCAGTCTGTATACAAGGACTCACAAGTTTCACCGTCACCTTCATATCCCACATTACAATAACACTGCTGTACTTCATTCTCGACATCACACACAGCATTGGTACTACAGCTGTATACTGCACAGGTCAGTTGGTTATTGTTACAAGAACACTTTTGCGTGCAGTCATCGTTAACGGATGCTTCTCCATTCTATAATTAAATTGTTCAAAATATAAATGGACATGTATTTCAAATGGCTATTGTGCTAACACTAAAGTTTTACTTCTGTTTCGTTTGAATTGTCACTTGATATTGAAATTAGTCATGCAAATACTCACTGGTATAACCAGGTTGGCCTCTGTTACGAAACATCCGCATTCACTCGCACTGATACAGTCACTCCCTTGCATTAAGAAACCAGCTGGACAGGTGCAACCCTCAGTACCCAAACAGCCACTATTACAACCAGATTGTCCGTTGGGATCTTCACATGTTGCTTGGCAAGTACATGTTCCGTAGATCATGTTGGTAGGACATGTAGAGATCAATGTACCTGCCAGGTTGGTAAGACCAAGAAAATACTTCCAATTTTGACAAGAATCATTGCAAATACCTCTGCCATGAAATATAATTATTTCTAAATTTTAAAGCAAAAAGATCATGCAGATTTCAGAAAACAGCTTAGATGTATATATTTTATTGAATAATAAAGTAATGAATGTATTATTATGAATTTTTCGTTTTTTTTTTTTTTACTTACGTGCATTACTTTCGAGTGGTCCAATATGTGTAACCTTATATTGCCCCAAATCATCAGTGATACGAAAACCTTTGTATGTTGTATAGAAAGAAGCTCCATTAGATGATTCTATATCCACGCGAAGTTCGTAGTCTGCTTGGTTCGTCAAATATGATAACTTTTCATTGCCGAGCCAAAACTCAGTTGAGAGAAAACCAAATCCATCTTCATACTGTGACCAACTCCTATTGAAATTCACAGAACCGCTGTCGCGGCGTTGTATGACCTACAATAGAAGAGAAACAGATTGAGAAAACTATCACCACTGAAATACATTCTCTCAATTGTACACAAATATGAAACGGACAATTAATTGTATCCAGTAATGTAACTATTAACAAAGATCGTTTTCAAAACTAACAAAAATTCCATTTAGACGTACCGTCCAACCACCTCCACCAACGTCGTTGTTGCAGTACACCTCAAATGGTTCTTCAAATCCTTCTGGCTTGATAATGTATACTCCGCTCGAGTTGGACGTAGAACATTGACTTTGAACGTCTCGACAGTCTTTTGGATATTCAAAACGTTGATAAAAGAAGTAATGAGCCACTGTAATAAAGACATAAAAATATTGAAAAATGATATAATATGCATGCTTTGTGTTCAATTTGTAACAAAAACGTATTACCGTATACTGATACTTGACTGTTAACGAACATTTTCTGTGATTTTAGGAGATCGCTAAAACCGCAGCAGCAAAGTTGAACTAGATAAGTTTTTGAAACGTAACATGAACACCTTACATCAACTTTGGTACATATGTCATTCCCTGTGTAAGAATACGTTGCATTAATCTATTCCTCTTTCTCTTTTTCCCTCTCTTTTTTTCTTTATTTTGTTTTGGGGGTGACATTATATATATATTGTAAAACAATTGTCAAAAATATAAGTGGTAATGTTTGCATTGTTGTTAATTTGTCGAAAGTAACATACTAAATACTGTCTCACACATATACTGGCAATGAAACAGAAACAAAACAGAAATAAAAACAGAGAGTTATCTTTAAAATCTTGATGGAATGACATAACAAAGCAATCAAGGTCAACTGGTGGAATATCTTACTTTGAGTGTCATCTGTAGTTGAAGGTAAAAGTCTCTGTTAATGAGAAGAAGAGTCATCAAAAATATATGTCAATATAATCTCTTTATTGATTGTAATTGCTTGTATTAATTTTTCTCAACTTCAGATATCAAATAATCATGTACAGGAAAATTAAAAATTTTGGAAGAAACAAATTTAACATGATTAATAATCAGAATGTTTATTCACGAACATGCTTACCTATGCCGGGATGTAAGAGAACTTTAGCTAGAATTTAAACTCAATATATTTGTCAATATTTATATTTTTTATTTGCACCAGGAATATTTGAAAAGATATTGGCTATACATTGAAGGAACACAGATGAAAATAGAATATATTTTCCGCAAAACTATGTAAGCGATGAAAAATTAATGCAGACTGAAGAATTTTGAATTTAACTTTTGTACATTAACGAAAAATGTGAACAAAATATGTTTGTAAAAATTAACTTTCATATGGACAGTCGTCCCAGCATATCATTAAGTTCGATATCAGAATTTGCCTGTACCTTGTTTATAGAAGTAGTAACTTCAGTGGATAAAGAAAACATGACAAATAATCTTTAATTGTTGTATTCATAACGTAGCAATTTTTAATACCGGTATATTTTTCAATGCAAGTTTATGTTATCAATATTTTATGGTTTCATTTGTTTGCAGGAAATGAAATAAAGTAATAATTTTTAAATTGATCAAGATCTTCAAATTGACATTACAAAGCAAACTTCTTACACCATTAACGCAGAGATCGTCCACGGTACTATCGCAGCGTCGTCAAGGGTGATCAATTAATGACGATTGGAATTAAGAAAAGCCTACTTGTGAAAGAAATAATATTTTTGAATCCTAACGAAGTGACTTCGAGTTAAATGATAACTTGAGCCTATCGTTTATAACATATTTGCCAGTGTTTTCTAGCTTGATGAAACATACCAATTATTCCAAGAATAAAGTCAACAATATGAGTGAATGTGTTAAACAAACACAACAAAAAGTTTATGTCTTTTGCAAATGGAATAGTATATATGGAAGGAAATTAATATTTGTATACACCGTATATTGTATTAATTTATTAAGAACTTTCTTACACAGTGAAAGTACGCTATTGGCTGACATAGGAATACGGCACGGTATGAAATGCACCAATTATATATACATGCGTTAGGTTTACATGAGTTATTGGCCGATGTAAATAAAAATATGCTTTATATTGCAAATACACTAAAGCGTTAATTAATTATACAAGTGAAAGTACCAGGCAATATTCGATACCGGTTTATCTGTGTTAAAAATCGAGTTAACGTTACATTAAAGAAACAATAAAACAAATTAGGGGGCATGTTGTAAACGGCATAATTCGAAGTCGCCGAGAACTATCTTTAAAGTACAACACCCTTGCAGATACTTCTCATATTCCAAGAGTATCAAAACATCGTACTTGGGGGTCTTATTGTCAAGTTAAAAACTATTTGTTTGATAGTTTAGGACCTAAACACTATAATTATGCATTGATCAAAATCGTGGAAGAGTGGTAGCTAGAACTTCTAAGTACTTTTTAAGACAACGAGAAGGACAAATTTATACGAGGTAACCATAGATTCATATTATTAGTTCAAGTTCATACGATATAGATTAAAGTATATTATTGCAAGTGATGTATAGTCATTGAAGATTACCCATACAAGTATTGCATGGAAGCTATTTGATAAGTTAAATTATGCGTGGAAAAGATTGCATTGGTGTTTAAGTTTACTTTCAAAGATTTACCAATGCTAACTACGATGAAATCAAATCAAAAACTAATTTGAAATATATTAGTAAATTATAGTAGAAGTTTTTAAAACATCTGTTCTTGCTACATTAAAATTAAGTAATCTAAACCCGAAAATGAACCCAGGAAAATATATAAGAAAAATATTGAAGCAAGTTTCTAGAACATGTGTTCTTTCTATATTAAAATTAGAAAATCAAGACATAACATAAACACAGTCTCGTTAAATGACCTTGATGGACAAACAATGACAAAGAGGACACATTTTATCAGAAAGGGTTATTTGTTATGCCTAAGCTATCAGCATATATATTTCCGAAGTAACTATATGAAAGTCTATGTTTGTGCAATAACAAAGAACGTTATCATTTTTCAGTTCCGCTTATAATATTGAAACAACTTTGTTAATGCTTTGAATTTGATATGAATATATTGACCATAATATTCCTATGTTATCAACTCTCAACAATACTTAAAAACCTATATGACAAAGAGAAAAAGTAATGGAATGATCAAGAATTGTTACCAATTCTTTCAATTATACAATAGATTGTTAAAATAATTAACATTGACTAACGACGAAACAGCAAAAGCGCCACTTCGACAAGAAGTAGAGTGATTTTATGTAACGGAAAGCGGACTGCAATTATTATTAATATATATTTTTCGCTTGAATTAAGAACTTTCAAGCTAAAGTTGGATACTTGAATTAATCAAATTTAGAATATGTGTTCTTATTCGAGTACGATTAACCTATGCTGTAGTTTGTCAATACTTAGCGTACTAATGTAGTCAAAACGATGTGTTACTAGGCAGTTATACCTATATATTTGAAACTTATAGCGACTTGATAATAGTTAATGACATTAAGTGATATCTACGTTGGAACTTCAAAGTTTCTAAAATGATTAGAGTATAACTTGCACAAATGTTTCGTTTTATTTTGAAAATATTTAAAAAAAAACACAGTTTTCGCATGACATTTTGTTCGAAATTATAACATTTAACAAGCAAGAAAGAAATGCAAACGCAACAATTTTGTTTTTCAGAAATAGGAACAGAAACTGTAAAATGTTTA
>JAIPMN010004019.1:10105-23556 GCA_020650975.1 Apostichopus californicus | reverse complement strand
ATATATCCCACTGCTCTAATGTCCAGAGATGTTTTTATGTATATATCCCAGTGCTCTAATGTCCAGAGATGTTGTTATATATCCCAGTGCTCTAATGTCCAGAGATGTTTTTATGTATATATCCCACTGCTCTAATGTCCAGAGATGTTGTTATATATCCCACTGCTCTAATGTCCAGAGATGTTGTTATATATCCCACTGCTCTAATGTCCAGAGATGTTTTTATGTATATATCCCAGTGCTCTAATGTCCAGAGATGTTGTTATATATCCCACTGTTCTAATGTCCAGAGATGTTGTTATATATCCCACTGCTCTAATGTCCAGAGATGTTGTTATATATCCCAGTGCTCTAATGTCCAGAGATGTTGTTATATATCCCACTGCTCTAATGTCCAGAGATGTTGTTATATATCCCACTGCTCTAATGTCCAGAGATGTTGTTATATATCCCACTGCCCTAATGTCCAGAGATGTTTTTATGTAAATACTGTATCTGCCCAGTGCTGCTCTAATCCTCTTTGGATCTATTCTTATGGTGTTATTTGGAAACTCCACAAGGAATGTTAACTGGTTGGTTTTATTGTGAGCTGTGGATTAGGTCAAGGATGAACATTACATCATGAGGAAGGAGTGCAGGCTTACAAATAACAACTATTCATTGTGAAGAAATTTAGTCTACAAGCGAAGAAAGAAGAACAGTCATTATAGGAATGATAATTAGGAAGAATTAGGAAGAAACGAAAACAAAGGGAATGAGCTGTAACGGTTTACATATATAAGAGATGTAGAAACTTAGACTATAAGCAGAGAAAGTTATAGCAATTTCAGTTATTTTTTTACCATCCTTTCAGAGCCTAATATTAAAGTAGTCCAAAATTCTGCGAAAAAATTGCCATAATAAGTTTTTATTTTCTTTAACCTTATCACATGGAACTGGATTTGTGATCCTTGACAGATTTGTGATCCTTCACAGATTTTGTGATCCTTCACAGATCTTGTGATCCTTCACAGATCTTGTAATCCTTCACAGATTTTTTGTGTTTATGTTTCTGTTTAAATCTACCAGGAATACATTATTGGAAGATTCAGTTAGTAGTTTAAGCATGTTATTCTTTGCTCTTTACTTACTAGCTGCATCCAAATTTGAGAAACCTCTTTGGAAGTCCAGCCAACTGCTAAATATTAAGTCAATACACATGACTGATCGTTACCTTGTGACGTACTGCAGTCATTTCTGGTCTCTTTTGCCCTCGTGGATTGCTTTATCCTAGAGAGGTATTCCTCATAGCTGTACACTATATATTGTGTTTGTGCTTCCACTTATGTCAAAGTGATACTTTGTAGTACGAACCTCAATAGAATTACATCATCCCATTGTTACGTTGCTCTCTAAAATCTCTCTCATGCCAGTTCGTAGAAATGTCAAGGCAGAGGTTTGGGCGAGGAGCTTTAGACCAAACTTTTAATTCCTATATTCACAAGCTTTTGAGAGGAGTGGGCCTGTAATCTTATAGGTTAAGTACTGAATGGTTATTTGCATTAGTTATAGTCGGGTTTCAGCATTCAGATATTTAACAATGAACTATAATGCAGATTTTTGGTAAAAAGTTGGTGCATTTACCATATTATTTTGATTTCCGTGCAGTCCACAAGAGTCATAACCTAGCTGTAGCTTTTAATGATTTACAGATGGGAGGAATATGAACTTTTCAACCCTACAGAGTTAAGGATGTAAACATTTGTTGTTTTCTTACATCTGATTGGTGGAATCCAAACCAGTCAGTCATCTTGTAGTCACCATACAGTGATCATTCAAGAGTTTTCAGACTGTCTGATTGCTTATTTAGTCAAACTGACATAATAAGAGAAAACTTAGGGTCAAAGGGGATCCATATTTGGGTATAAACTTCATGGATTACTAGGAGACTGTGAATTCAAACTGTGTTATAGCCTTAGTTACCTTCAACTAGGACATTTACCTGCGAATATTCAAGATTGGCTTTACTTCAAGTCACATAGGGTTCAGTTTTCAAGTTTGCAAAGAATTTCACTATAATTCCTGCTGTTCTATTTAATGGCAATTACAAAATAACGAGTGAGAGTTTCTATAATACATACATGTGTGAAAAACATCTGTGGTTTTTACATGATGTCATAGAAACCTCTTTTGATATTTGTGAAGTTATACACCTATTCTTCTCTCTTTGACCCTGACTAAATAATGCTTATAGAATCAGCCTGTCTGTTTGCTAACTTTTGATTGATTCCATGTCATAGTAGTACTACTGCAAACAACATACAAATCACAAAAATTAATGACATCTGTTGATGTTAACTTTGCCTTCTTGGTTGGATCCATTCCTTCCCAGTACATGACTGCATACCGGTAGACCAGGTCTGTGATGAGACCGATTGGCTAGTAATATGTCTGTGTTGTGAGCTATGGTTATATTGACTTGTTATATCCCCATGCATACTCATGTATTATCAACCACTAGCTTTGCAGCCTCTGATAAAACCACTTCAGTCTAATATCTTGTCTGCACATCTCTTTGCTCTAGTGAAGAGTTTTGCAGCTCAGAAATAGAGAATATAATCCACCCCACCTCCCTAGGAAGTCTGCAATCTAATGGAATCCTCCTCGTAACCCAGATGTTAGTTGCCCAGTTGGCCTCAATAAAGGTCTCTCTCTGTCTGCTGTTTCTGCTTACTATTGGACAGTAGTGTTACATGTATGGGTTCAGTAGCATAATTGATGCACATAATGAACACAAACTTGATGCAGGGAGTCGTACTTACATCCCTGTGACACACTGATTGGAAGATGCATGAAGATGCGGCGCTTTAACGAGATGTAGGATATGAGAGGATGAGTCACATAACCTGTTCAGTGTTTCATACGTAGAGGAAGCTAGTGCATCCATCTAATAGCCTTGTACAGTGTTAAATATATAGATAGGATATATAGCCAAGTGACAACGTGCGATGCAAATACTGTACACACATGTGTGTATAGCTTGCTAGCTTTCATTCACCTGTACAGTGGCCGATGTGTTGTAAAGCCTAAAAAAATTGTAATTTGTGTAAAATAGAAGAACGGTTAGAAAAGGATAGAAGAGTTTTTTTCAACAACACATGTCGGCTTCATTGGATTAAATGTTTGCTTATGGAAATGTGAATTTTTGTGAAAAGTCAAGTTTTGTATAATTTGTGGCATCGGAGGTGGAAGTTTCATTGTAAAGGGTGTTGCCGTAATTATGCTGTGAATGATATTACATCCCAAAAGTGTGTCAGGGTGCAATCTTCCGTTGTACATCTCTTCCTATTTGATATTGTAGTGAAAATTTAACTAATTAAGCAGCTTTTGTGTCTTATCTCTGATAACTCAAGGATTTTAACAATTTTCTTCAGCAAACCAAATTTCATGTGGACATTTTTTTTGTAGATAAAGTGATTGAATTGTGAACAGAAATTATTATGGAAATATATTATTGGAGAAGGGACATCTATAGAGTGTTCATCCGGTTTTAAGTACATTGATAAATGGATAAATACCCTTGTGGCATCTTATTGTGACAGGAAGAATTTGCTTTCACTTTCACTTGTTCACTCAATCTTATAAATACCTATTACACATGGCATCAAATTCTAGATGCTTTCGTGCTGTGCCATAGTTACTGTGTCCAGTGGTTGTGAGTTGTCTTTCAAGTAATAGGGACTGCATATGACTGTTAACTTACTAGTGATAACAAGGTTCAAGTTCACATTTGAAGGTGAAAACCTTGATACCTCTGATGACTTTGAGGAGGCAAGCTCAGCATCAGATATGTTTAATGGTGTAGAGAATCACATACTCCCATAGAATATGACAATCAAGTTATGATAAACACACTGCTTGAGTTTGCGTGTGACGGAACTTAACCCCACCCACGATGGGTTGTGCGGCGTGTAAGTGCTGCCGCTGTTGCCGTGGCGCCCCAGAAGACATGGACGCCTACATGCCGGCATACGCTCCAGTAAATCGTCCTCCTCCCATGGACGGCCCGCAGAATGACGAAGAATCGGACATAACCGAGACAGCCACGGACGACTCCGGAAGCCCCCTGAGCAGGCGAAAGAAGACGAGTCGATTTAACCTCAAAGCAAAATGGAAGAAAAGGAAAGTGAAAAAAATTGAGAAGAGCAGGCAGAAAAATGGTGAAGGGCCGGGAAGCCATGTGCAATATAACCAAGTACCCGATAAGGATAGCTTAGATGGCTTAGAGGTGTGTTTACATTATCTGTTCATATAGTCCATAGCACTGTATCTCTCTATTAATTTAAAGGTCACATCCTTTTGATCCCAAGTATCATAAACTATAGTCAAAATATTGACATACATGCTCACAATTTAGGAAGAATTTTAGTGCTACCTAAGTGGGAAATTTTTAGCTTTGCGTCTGTTTAAGTTGTCTACTTTTACACTTTTCACTGGCTAAGGATAAAATGTAAGAATTTTTTTTTAGAATGTTGAATTATGAGCGAATGTTGCATGATGGTCTTAATCAGAGGGAAGGATGTATAACAATCCTCTTCTCCTGATTTAATAGTGTGAAACTTTAAGGTATAGAAAATAAGTTTCTGTCAGTAAATTACCCTCACCAGCTTAACCCCACAATTTACTCCCTTCATTATTTGTGGTCGTACATGTAAGGGATGGAAAGCTGTGCAGTAAAGCAATACATGCCAGTCAGTGGTCTTTGTGTGAGCAGAAACTTAGCATGTGGTATATGCCTTAGTGTTGCTTTACAACTGATTCCCACAGTGTAAAGCCCTTCTTCATAAAGGTCACTGACGGTTTAATATCTTCTTACCTTTATCTTTTATCAGCTGTCCCTCCCTCTGGGCCTTACCCCATCCTTCCTCATAATATATGTACTTAATATATAACACACTCACCAATACAAACCCATTTAATATAATTAAGAACTGTAATATTTCACTGAACATTATGATTTTTTTTATTATGGGGAGTTCTGTGTGTGTTGTGAGGGTTAGGATTGGCAATCCTGGTTTGGTCTTCATGGTCTACTGGTCTATTGCATCAAATGGTTTGTACATATATCAGTGTCATGCATTGGACAGATCTGACAATTGATTCCAGTTTACCTTAGATCAGGTTAAACTGATTAAATGTTAAACTAAGCTGTATTCACAACCAATCTCTGCATGTACAAACACTCAACAAAGGTTATGTAATACCCACAATGGTCTTCACTGGAGGGAGATACAAGACGCAAATCACAAACATCTTAACTTAGACAATACAAGGAAGTGTTCCACTGGTTCAGGAATTATCAGGACAATATTGTTTTTCAAATTGAAGTTTATTACTTTGGAAGTTTCAATTTTGTAGTTGCAGTTTCTAATTCTATCAAACCATTTTTGTTGGCCATGATTGGATAGAAGGTTGAGTTTTGGTGATGGAGTTCACCACAAGATTGTTTGTAAGTTTAAAATTATAGAGAGATTTTTATTCTAGCAAATTTTGTTATGATCAATGACCACTTTTTCTACTGTTTCCATAGCAACCATTCACACATATTTGATATGCTCTAGTTTAATGTCTTGCAACCATGCATCATAATTTTAGCTATAGGTGGAAGAGTGTCAATAAGAAATTCAAAGCTGATGTTAAGTAGGAAAAGCAATGCGTATACACGATAAATGAGTGTTTTAGATACTTGCCAGTATATATTCATGATTACAGCATTACAAACATATCATAGCATATCATATCATAGCATAGCGTCATGTCATAGCATATCATAGCATAGAATAGGAAACAAGTCAGTGTACAAGCTAAATTAATAATTTAATAACAAATCGACAAGACAGTTAATTTTTAAATTGTCTGTCCATACTGCATTATAAGATGTAAACGGAACCACTCTGAATAATCTCATGTGCAGTCACACTGTGCAATACTTTGGGATATTTTGAGATCAGATGATCAGTCAAGCAAGAATTTGGCAAAGAACATATACAGACATTAATTACATTATGCATTTTATGCATTTACCAGAGGTGACTGTATAAGCTGTACTGAGTCTTGTGTGGAATCATGCATGTTACCTGGGATTTGTTTTGATCAAGTTGTTTCTCTTATTCTCATTCCCAATATCTCTTCTCCGTTCGTCCTTCATAGATATCTGATGTTATCGTGGACAGCGATAGCCGTTCCCATTCGTCTTCCAGAGGCCAAACCATACACCAGGCCCAAGACAACTTGAAAGTCTGGGCCCAAAGGATGACTGCTGGTTACCCTGGTGTCAACATCCGAGATTTCAGTCGTAGCTGGAGGGATGGCCTAGCCTTCAATGCTATCATTCACAGAAATAGGTCAGTCCACCTCTCATGCACTATGTTTGTTACATTCAGTCACTGTAAGGCTTGGACCTGCATGTAGCAAAATACATGCTATATATATGTATCACTGATATTGCCAAGAGGACCTCATATGGGCTGAAGGAGGAGGGGGGGGGGAGGGGCAAAGGGATGTTAGGCAGGGAAGGGGAGGGTATGCATGTTCCTAATGAAATTGGGGTGAGGACCATGCCTTCTATATGCAGCTTAGCCTTGAGGTATGTCACTTGTGGGAACAGGTCATATATAGTTATTACAATATAGTCAGGATAATGGGAAGTGGTTTATTCATCGTACAGTGTTGACAGACTTGTAATCTTGTTACATTTCTTTATTATGGTCTTGTAAGAGAGAGGCAATTATAAGGGCACAAAATACCTTGTTTCTATATCTTAGTGTAGTGTCACTACTCCTGCTGTTCTACTGCCGAAATGTTTGATTAAGCATAGGATATTAACATTAGGCCTATAAATCCATACCTATACAGTTTGTATCGAGTGGTTACAGCTAATTACCAGATTGAACATTTCCAGATGAGAAGAAATGCTCCACGTATGGGGGTTAGATCAATGTAATAGTGCCACAACAGGGTCTGGCTGGAAAGTATAAACTTGTATTAATGATATCCAACTAGCTTTGTACATTAATGGATGAAATTGACACTGGTCTTAAATAACTGAAAGTCTGCAAATATGAAAAGAAAAAGAATACAAGAAATAGGAAATGTAAATAAAATAACAAAGAAGAAGAAGAAGAAAGGATAGTGACTTGTAACAACCTGTGGCTTGATCATTTTGTAAAGTTGGAAGAAGTGGATATAACAGTTAACTCATGAAACTACTTGCCAGTTATCTGAGTAAAAACTGAAAACATTGAGAGGTCACATCTATCCTGCCAAAGTTGACTCGGAACTGGTAAGGTTCTCCAGAGGTGAATGACTGCTGATGTCTAATTCTCAGACCCAGAGCTGAAAGAGACGCTAGATGAAGTCTACAGCTCTCAATGAATCAAATTACACTAACATGCCAACATGTACAATATATATATCAGCATTCACTGAGACTGTTTTGTTTAGAATTCTTCCCAGGGATAAAAACAACTCTTGCATAAACATCCTGGACTAATCAACCAGCCATGTCTGTGAAGTAGGCTTAAAGACACTGTCTGCATCTGGAGGGGGGGGGGGAGGCACAGCAAAATGATAGAAGGTGGTAGAACAGGTGGGAGGGCAGGTGGGAGGGCAGGTGGGAGGTCAGGTGGGAGGTCAGGTGGAAGGGCAGGTGGGAGGGGGTTCAGAATGTGGATATTGAAACCTGCCCCCAAAGGCAGAAGTTTGGAGGTTGTAAAAGATTTGTGTATCTTTTTTTTTGACATGGCAAATTTCATTTCGGTTGGAGGAGTGGCAGCAAACATTGGCGGGGGGGGGGGGGGAGAGTCCTGTACTCCCATCACCCCTTTAGAGATGCCACTGGGTATCTATTGAATGGCAATGAATACATTTTTGAGTTATATTAGAGCTAATGTTTGTACTGTTGATGCAATATAGGTTCGATGTCTGTTATAAATCATATGATTCTCAATGACTCAGTCCTTCTCCTTGCCCCTCTCCTTGCCCCTATCATTGCCCCTCTCCTTTCCCCTCTACTCCCCTCTACTCCCCTCCATGTCTGTCAACTCCAGTTCTTCCAATTGTTCCATGTGTCTTCATCCTTTCCAACCCTTTCCCCACCACGTTCCTAGTCCCTCCTCATATCTTGTCCTGACCCCTATATCCTACCCCTATATCCTACTATAACCCATTCCCAATTTGCCCTCCCTTTCCCACTCTCCTTGGGTCTGCTTTAAAATCTCTTTCTCCATCTTAAACCCAATGTTTCATCCTGTTCACATGGCTGTTCCTATTCCTAATCTCCCACCCCTTTACCCCTCTCTATCCTATGGCCTCTCTTCTGTATATTCTCAAACATCCAAGTTGTTAGCCATTCCATAACAACTCCCTGGCCATACCAAGCTGTAGGATACATGTACATAATTTTACTATAAGGTAATGTTACAATATGACAATCACACAAATAGGCCACTCCATTCCATTCCTTCTTTTGAACTCTCCTTAAAAACAATCCCTCAGCTACTCTCAGATTTCTCCCATACATCTCCCAATTTCCAAGAGGATAATCCTGTTGTGTCCCTGATTGAGGTCATGACCTTGTAACAATGCACTCTGTATCCCACAATGCCCTCCTACCTTAACCATTGCTGTTTTGGCTTGTAAAGATGATAGGCCTCACAGCCTTAGATACAGGAAAACATGAAATTTTTCAAAGACACTTTCTTCATACAAAAGTGTACCAAAACATGATGAAGTAAGGCCTGGTCATAACCTAAATCCCTCAAAGTATGCAGACATCCTGTCATTCAAAATGTATAACAATCGAAGCAATTCAAAGCAAAAATAAGGTAGACATATTGAAGAGGAAAGAAAGACAGCAGAAAGAAACTAAGTTAATCCCCAAAGGACATACGTAGCAAGTGCCTTGTGGAAAAGGAGTGGCATATATCAGGCCACTGGAGACACTGATGAAAAAATCATTTGAAATCGAGGTTACTAATTTTGAAGAAATATTTAAATAACCTGTTAAAGACTTGATTAGCAAGTGTGAATGAACAGCTCATCCAATCGTGGATGTCACCTTGTGCCGAAGGAGAGAGATTGCTCTTTGGCCATTGCGGAGCCATATACGTGTCAAAGCCAATCTGATAGGCTCCTAATTCAAGCATTTGTAACACAGTTTTTGAACGAATTCACAATTTCTTTTTGTAATACAAACGATGAAAAAAAAGGAAGGTAGCAAAAGCAATACCACTCAAAAAACATTAAAAATGAAAAGGAGCTGTTTTCTCACAATTCTGTGAGATTTATTTCATGAGTGAAGGAAAAGACGCAGGTGTCTTTAAGTACCTGTTTACATAGGATTGGTTTAATGATAGTAAAATATGTTGTAGCCCCAAGCAGATGCCCATGAACATTCTCACTTTGAGTGGGAAAATCGCAAGCTATATTTTGTCAAAGTTTTTGCCCATTGTTTGCCTTTGCAAAGCATCATGGGAACATTCACACCAAGCAGCAGCTCTCTGTCCGCACAAAAAATAAAAAACAAAACAAGAAATGAAAAGAAAAGAGAAAGAGAAAGAAAAGAAAGCAAAGGAAAATAAAATAAAATAAAGAAAGTTGTAGTTTTTCCGCGAGCAGGTTTATCATGTTTTTGTAAAGGAAGGAAAATGTTCCCAGACCTGACTTGGCAGGTTCAAAGGTTACTCTTACTAACATCGTTTCCCTCCCTGGAATAAGAGGAGATGTAACTTACTCTTATTTCTGCAGTTGGTCACGAGTATGCAGCTTACCTGTCTCAACTGTCATTGATGCACTCTATTTATCAGAGACATCACAGTGTAGAGTCATCAAACAAGTTAATTGGTTCTTGAAACAGTTAAAAAACTAAAAGTGAGAAAAGAAGATGTTTGCTGATAGTGACTACATTGAACAATAAAAAGATGCAACGGTTATGGAGATGACATAGTTAGCAGTTTTATGATGATCAGTAGTTTCATACATTCTGGTTTAGCAACTATTCTGTTGAACATGCACAAATTAGGTTCTTAGTTTCTTAAACAATATAAATGTAGATTCCTTCATTACCGCAAACATGATGCAGAATATTGATCTTTTAAACAACCTGTAAGGCAGAGCAATGTCATGATTTACACTTTAATTACTTAAAAAAAAGAAGAAAAAAAGAATGAAAATAGATTAAGATAATTTCCAAGGTATACATGATTTTGCAGTGAGTCATCATTTGATACGCATTGGATATTTCTCCTAATCAGCTATTTTATGTATTATGATTCCAGCTGATACTGCCTGCTGATAATTGTAACCTTTGTGATGTCGTCCAGCGGCCTTATATATGCCTTTAGTGTCTAATTTGTTTATCCTAATCAGCATCAGTCTGCCCCATCCATTACATCAGACATACCTTATAGCAGGATGTAGAACTATATTTAGCAGGTATATGTCATGGGTTGTCATGACAATGTCACATGGAAGTGGGTAGATCAGATATGAGTAAGGCTCTGAGATTTCCCTCTTTCTGCTGCTGATTTCCACTTGGAAGATTAAAATGACTTAGCAGTGAGTGAATGCTGCCAGGTCGATGAAAACGTCATGGATGTCATTTACATACTGCGTGTATTTTGCATAAATTTGTGACAAGAATATAGCATTAGTGGATCTCCTCAGTAAATCTCAAGATAATACAATTATAAAATTTAATCAGTTGTTTTTATTGACCTACTGTATTTTCAATGCAATTTTTAGAGTCCCCCCCCCTCCAATCAAGTGAGTCTTACATAAAAGTTAAATTAATTTACTGAAATGTTTTGACTTTTCGACAAACCAGCGGGGCAGTTAGGTCATTGCAACCCATATGCAGAAGTCAATTCTAAATTTTCAAATTTCTTCATTTTCCTTTTTTTTCCCCCTTACAAAATATTCTACAAACATATGTGTAGATCTTTTGTACTTATGTTCTATTTCAGATATTGTTGTTAAAGCAATAATCTGAAGTACAATATATTAACCAGGTTACAAATTTACCTAGATGTCACTCTTGTTCATGATTTGACATAAGGGATACTTCCTTTGACCTCAAGGGGAGCTTTAATGGATATTCCCAGTGGGAGTCTAATTCTGTGCAGTCTGTATCCATGTAGGCATATAGTATAGAATATAAGGTTTTCTGTTTGTGATAGGATGCAGCCTGTCAAAAACTGACAACCTCAGTTCAAGTTTCAGGGGGTTTGATTCCCACAAAGCTCATGAATTTTTACCTATCATACAACTTATGCATATCTTGCTGATAAACAGTATGTGACATGATTTGTGTGTTTGTAGGAGAAAAATGCTTGAGTTGCTTGCATAGTCTTGGCACTGTGAAGGAAGACAAATGACAACAGTCTGGAGATAAATAGCTATGTCACTGGGGGAGGGGGTAGGGGGTAACTGGGAGGAGGGTGTGAATGGCAGGGAGGGGATCCCACTAGATCAAGATAAAGTATATTGTAATCAGGATATATTTTGAGCATGTTTTGAGTTCCCTATATTTTCTAGTTGTGCAGTTTTGAAAGTGTCTGTATAATATTGGAATAGGTGTCATTCTGGACATGTAAGCAGCTACAATGCCAAATGTTGTCACTGACAACAGCTATTCACATTAGTACAGTATGTAAAATTTGTGTTCCTTTTATTTCTCAATTTGAAGACCATTTCATGCAGTGAATATCATATATGCTCTTGGATTTATATTACCAGTGTAGAGAGCTTGGCATGGTGAAAGTCAACAGTTTCAAGATTTAGCAGATCACTGCATCGGTCATCAATTTGTTCATATATGTAGCTTCCTATCATATCAAGATTGGCTGCATGCATCCAAACCCTAACTTCTAAATTTCGGACTCTTCTGAAGTGTTATCATTCTCTGTGACAGTTCTGTCATCCATGCAGGACAGATTATTTACTGCATCCACCCTGCTTACTACCTTCAGGCAGACACTGTGTACACCATTGTAGGAAGCCAATGGATTAATCTTGACCTTTGAGCTGGATACTCATTAAAATGACTTATCTCCTCTGTCAATGTTAGACAATATTATGGTGCTGCAGGGGGTTATTGCTACCATTAGGTGAGAGAGAGCATGACCTTGCATCAGGTTAAAAGTGACAATCTCTTGACAGATCCTAGAGAAGTGACAGATAAAAAAGGGAAGAGTAAAGTAAGAGGTCTTGTGAGCTTACTTTGTTTTATTGCTGGACATGTGTGTGGTTGTATGAAGCAGATGGTGTGAAGCAAGGAGCTCCTGCTTGGAGGAGGGGATGACAGGGGTACCTTAATAGTGCCATGTGGTGTTACATTGCCAGGGTATGGAAATACCGTTCAGGAACAAAGGACAGAGGAAGAATAGGAAGAGCTATATTGGTTGCTCCTCCACAGAAATATGTTTATTCATGACTATAGTTTGCCCCAAATGGAATAAATGCTATTCTTTTCAGTGTCTTACTTTCACATTCCATTCCTGTTTCATTCGGGTTGTGGTTTTTCACTGACAATACTACATAATGATGATCTTAGTGGCTTTCAGTTCAATGCAATTCACTCATGTAGGCTACTGGAGTTGTGGCAATGAACATCTCATGTATAAAGAGAGTGCACA
Source organism: Apostichopus californicus (assembly GCA_020650975.1). Lineage (NCBI taxonomy): Eukaryota > Metazoa > Echinodermata > Holothuroidea > Aspidochirotida > Stichopodidae > Apostichopus > Apostichopus californicus. Next base: position 10,882 of record JAIPMN010004019.1, on the reverse strand, counting down.
CTGATTTGGAAATAGTTTGAATTATTTCTCAGTCACCCTAGACATATCAGGGCCATGGAAAGTATGTCTGAGCTAAAGATAAACTGAATTTACACACATGCCGGTGCTGCGTACCTGTCTCCACGATATTTACGTCACATGTCTACAAACGTTCCTCCGCCTCTTCCTCCACGTTGGCACTTTGCACATCATCAGGTTTTGACATCGCCAAGCAGTTCTGACGATTTACAGAGCTAGTCGCGCCCTGTTGCTCATGTTTATATACTCTAGTTTCTTGTTCATGTTACACACTAGGTTCTGTTACAGTCTTGAGATTCTCATTGAGTATTTATTAGGTCACTCATCACAGTCACTCATCACAGCTTATTAAAAGTGGAAGTACCCTGACAGTGTACGAACCAGAGCTTCTGTCTGCTCAGTTTGTAACAAAGCTTACATAGCAGGCTAATACTGTATGTCTTGATATGTGAATTTATATGGAGTAGCTTAATAATTACAAAGCTTACATAGCAGGCTAATACTGTATGTCTTGAAATGTGAATATATATGGAGTAGCTTAATAATTACAAAGCTTACATAGCAGGCTAATGTATGTCTTGAAATGTGAATTTATATGTAGTAGCTTAATAATTACAAAGCTTACATAGCAGGCTAATACATGTCTTGAAATGTGAATTTATATGGAGTAGCTTAATAATTACAAAGCTTACATAGCAGGCTAATACTGTATGTCTTGAAATGTGAATATATATGGAGTAGCTTAATAATTACAAAGCT
>JAIPMN010004017.1:0-12450 GCA_020650975.1 Apostichopus californicus | reverse complement strand
AAACATTACACTGAATACTACGAGCTGCAGGCTGTTAACCTGGTAAACATTACACTGAATACTACGAGCTGCAGGCTGACCTAGTAAACATTACACTGAATACTACGAGCTGCAGGCTGTAAACCTAGTAAACATTACACTGAACACTACTAGCTGACGGTTGACATAATAAACATTACACTGAATACTACGAGCTGCAGGCTGTAAACCTAGTAAACATTACACTGAATACTACCGGGTGCAGGCTGATCTAATAAGCATTACACTGTAAACTGCTGGGTGCATGCTGTTAACCTGGTAAACATTACACTGAATACTACGAGCTGCATGCTGACATAATAAACATTACACTGAACACTAGCTGCATGCTGACATAATAAACATCACACTGAATACTACGAGCTGCAGGCTGTTAAGCTGGTAAACATTACACTGAATATTACGAGCTGCAGGCTGACCTAGTAAACATTACACTGAATACTACTAGCTGCAGGCTGACCTAGGTAACATTACACTGAATACTACTGGGTGCAGGCTGACCTAATAAGCATTACACTGAAAACTGCTGGGTGCAGGCTGTTAACCTGGTAAACATTACACTGAATACTACGAGCTGCAGGCTGTTAACCTGGTAAACATTACACTGAATACTACGAGCTGCAGGCTGACCTAGTAAACATTACACTGAATACTACGAGGTGCAGGCTGTTAACCTGGTAAACATTACACTGAATACTACGAGCTGCAGGCTGTTAACCTGGTAAACTTTACACTGAATGCCACTAGCTGCAGGCTGACCTAGTAAACATTACACTGAATACTACTGGGTGCAGGCTGACCTGGTAAGCATTGCTGTACTTAGGCTACATATCGTTAATCAAGAACCTGTGAAAGCTAGGCAGTAAAGCAGATGAACCAGCCTACTGAAGCGTGAGTTGCTTCATCAATCATGCTGTCGTAGGCTAATGGCAAACCATCACTTTTATCACAGCAGACCAAGAGAATAAAATGGTTAAGCTAGGATACGTAAATTTGTCATTGCAAAGGTTTGAGTATCTCTCGCGAATGTCTTTTTACAACCATCACACTTGATTCCTGCTCTGTTGGACGAAATGAACCAACACCATATGCACCCTTTCCGTCACCTCCCGTCCCCACGGTCCCCATCGAATTTCTGTAATCGATTTGAAATGACTAATGTGTCTGATTTTCGGCCACTTCGTTTGTTTCTCACATCTCAAAATTATTCGATTTCGCATAACTGTAATTGTTTTAAATATCGTCGTGTTATAAAATTATAAAGCTGAAAGTCCATTTCAAGATGTTTCTCCATCTTTGATTTAACTTCTGGTGATAATTCATCAAGGTTACTTCCGAAGATTCGTTTATCTAACAGCTTTGCCATGTCCACTGTCAAGTCATTGTATCCATTGAAAACAATGGGTGCTAATGCTTCCAATAGCTTCATGAAACGTTCAAAATCTGCAACAATGCCGACCACCAAATATTTGTTGGCAATGTTAAATTTGGCTTTTTCAAAAGCCCACGTTGACGCGTGCGCACACTTAACATCGTAACCACAGAAATGATGCACAAGTGTGTGTCTTGTCCAGTTTCCAACGCATACGTTGTCGTTGCTAAGAACGCATTCGTTGTAAGACTTAACCTTGACACCAGCCGTTCTGAATGCGTGTGTACCACTGTAGTAGAGTGAAAGGAGCCTTTCCAATGGATTCCTGACCATACTTATAAACGTAATATTACGCTCGTCCGTGGATGCCATTGGACAAAAGAACGTGTGTGAGTGGAATAAAGACGGAAGGGGCTTGGTGTCCACATACTTTACAATATCTTTCTCTGGATGTGAACTTTTGTGAAGCGGGTCTTTTAAATCTTCAACAAATAGACGGTTATTCGCATATTTAGCAATGTTGAGAAGTATATGGCTGGCGCACATGGTGAGTGAGTTGTACAAAATCACATTAAAATCCAATGGCTGCATAAGTTTACACGTTTGAGGAATTCCTAGCTCATCGACGGATGACTTCAGATTAGTTATGTTTAGTTGGTTCTGACGTAATAAAACATCTTCCTTTTCACTCAAATCGTTCTGCTTGTTGTTTTCGTCGTTTTCCAGATCTTTGCTATTACTTACATCTCTACCTTCAACCAGTTTGACATTTTCTTTTGTATTCTTGATATGTCCTCTCCTAAGCTCTATATCCTCCCAGTTATCATCATCTTCATCCCATACGTCTACTATATTACTGAGTTTGCGCAGTGTCGGTGCTTTGAGGTGATGAGCATTTCTAAAGTTACTTGAAGGCTGCTGTTTGTCAACAACTCCATACTGAAAGCCGAAATTAAAGCAACACGTCGCGACCATTAAAGCAAGGCTGAGACAAAATACCTCTGATCTTAGAAGTGATTTTTTTTTCGATCGAAAAAGTGAATACGCCATGTTTCGAGAACATGACCGGTTTTCCTCGAATGTCACTGTTGAATTACACTCGATGGATTCCTCGTAGTTCTCAACCATGAAGCTCGTTTTCTCGACTTTAGAATGAAGGAAAACTTTCTTTCTTATTTTTTTTCAAACCGCAGCACTGTGTTCTTTTGCGGACTAATCATAAATATGTTCTTTCTTTGATGAATGTCGATGACGGGTGACACATAATCTTGCAGGCAAAGGTTAGTTCTGCGAACTGTTTCTGCTTCATACAAATCATGTCAAGATAAGTTGCCCAAGTTCGATTCGAACTAACTGTTTAACTTTAATTCATATGCTACATAGATTGTAAACGAGTCCTTTCCCGACAACTGTAAAATCCATACGAGTAGATCATGTAAGGGCAATTAACACTGCAGTCATCGGATTGGCTAATAGTGTACGAGTAGACAGTATAACTATATCGGAGTTCAGCAATATGAAACACCACTTCTTCCCTGTTAAGAGCACTTCTTTCTGACTGGAACTAACTTACTGTACACTGCACATTATTCGTATTTAATGTGATAGCTTTTTCCTCCAATCACGGTGATGATATTTATGATGTTGATTTCTATGTTTGATCCTCGGAGAATCCAGAGACACCTTTAAATTTCTCAATATCTTACCGGAGTGATGACAAAACTATATACAGTATAGTAACTAGTATAACTAAAACGACCGGATAAATCATCAGAAACTAAGACCTTTACAAGTACTGAGAACACTGTTTATTCAGCTAGTCGGCACAAACCAGTATGCAGCATTCAATTACTCTTGGACTTTGGTCTTGTGTGGTATAGTTTCACCCTTGACATTTCATTGACAAGTGTAATTATCTCTACCCACACAGACAACTTCAACACTGAGCCTAACATTTAAAAGGGCACACTAGACTACGAGAATCCATATTTGCACCTCTATTAGCTGCTTCGAATTTCTTATTCCTGCTCATAATATGTGCTCAGATTTGGTTAGGAATCTTGATTAAAAAGAACTGCAAATAAAAAATCTGGTTACGTAATCATCTACGCTAACAGTCCAGTTTGTAGAAGCAGGGACGTATAGCTGCAGGGTGTGTATAGGGGGAACGGGGCCCGGGTGGGACGGGTTTATCTTTCCCATATAATTCGCTTGAATCTTCAATAATTGGAAAATCGGTGGTCAAAAACATGACGGTAGGAAACTTTTATCTATGCAGCATCTCTTAAATTAATTTAAGCTGATCGCAGACTGGGTAGAAATAAAAATAATATGACAGAGGCTCTTGATGACAGTCACAATGTCCGAGTATTGATAACAGCGACGAATGTGTTGTAGTATGACGTCATTTCTGCTTCCCATGTGACGTCATCTTCGAATATCCGACTGGTTTCGGGGGAGGTGATTTTTATGCCTTTCTCCTGGGTGTAGAAACACTAGGCAAGAACCCTTAATAACATACGCCCATTAACATTATCATTTTATTATACACAGTAAGTATTTTCTAAATTTAGTGTTATTTTACAAGTAAAGAATACGGTACCAATATTGGGCATTTTACCCTATTATGTGGGTCAGCCATGTACACATTAATTAAGGAAATCCACGAAAATGAACAAAGGACAAAGGAATAATGTTATTGAAGTATATGACGGAGGGGGGAAAGGCAGAGTTTTTTTGGCAACAATCCAAGGGAAGAAAAGTTTAGTTTGATTCGAGATAGATAGGTTTCTGTACTCTCATGTATAATCAGTAGCAGGCTTTCTTTTAGTACGCTAGGATTATTCACCGTTACGTATCGTCTGATGATGTTCCATGTGGGTTTGAGTCTTTCTCAAAACGTGATCTCACAAAGAGATTTTAAGAACTTTTGAATTGTTGAATTATAGGTGCCAGTGCTCGGATTCTCAGTGTTCAAATTCATTGTTTAAATGAGGGCTGTAGGTCTATTTTGAAGCTAAAGGTGGCTCTGCATGTTATCAGAAAAAAAACCCGAAAAGAATCTTAATTACTTTCTATACAGAGTAACATCTCAAGAGCATGCAGTTTCAATTTGAAGGAATTTTGCTTTCTATGCCAGTTACGTTGCACATGCGGGCGTACCTCAGTAAGTTGTATCATTTCATTATTCGATAAAGCCTTTAAGTGGAGCTAGGGAATGTGCCGAATATTGAGATATTGTTGTGTGTATCTAAATTAGGACCTACCACAGCCGTTAAACGAATACATTTGGCAATTTTCATATCTAGATATGCTGAATGTTTGGCTGAAAGTAGGGCAGAAGATGTTGTTGAATGTGCATCTGAATGTGCAGCTAGCTTCAAATTTAGCAGCGATTGGTTTAATGCACGGAATACTAGGTAACGATACGGTTTGCGCAACACTTACTAAGGCAACGTCGTGACTAAGCAAAGCAGACAGTGAAACGATTCATCACATTGAGAACAACTATGGATGGAAACAATATCGTGTGTATCTGCTTGTTTTTCTGTTTAGGATTAAATATCAAACCATGCCTTGATATTGGGTTTGGTCTTTTAGTTAAAAAGAAGTTTTTGCCTAACCTAGCCCATTATTAAAGTTACTATCCTAGGCCTAGTCTGTGGTGTAGGCCTAGGCATAGTTAGGCATGATAGGCCTACTACTAATAATAATATTAGGCATAACGTAGGACTAGGGCAGTCCTAAGTAAGATTATCAGGCTAAGAGTAAGGCAAGGCAAGGAGGTCAAAGTTAAGATGTTGTAGGCCTAGTATGCCTTGTGCAGTGAATGCATTCCCCGCGCAAACAAATGGTGTCAATTTTCTGCCTGCATAATTTCATTGTTATCCTAGGCTAGGCCTATAAAAATCCATGCATCATGGTATTTTTGCAAAACACTCTCTGCACAAAATATTTGGTCGAAATTTTCTTCTTTTTCAGTGCCTGCTGTTCATCAGCTTCAGGATATTTTATTAGGAGCATTTTCCTCAAGCCTTCATGGAAACTCACTACTTATGTGGTATAGGCCCTAGTCAGTATTGCGAAGTTCGGAATACTGCGAAGTTTGGACACCCCTAAGAAATGCACGATTTCACCCTGATAACCTACAGCAAGAGCCAATTTCACGAAAAACTACGAAGCTACAGTTATTTTCTCTCCAAAATAACCTGTGTGCTAGCAAGTACTGACATATTTGTCTCTAAAAGGAAGTAATAGTTTTGGGGTGTTTAAATCTTAGGTGTCCGAACTTCGAAGTGTCCATGCTACATGTTAATGCCATATATCATGGTGGGCTCATAATTGACGCACATAGTTAAGGATTTGCAACCCATAATAGTACTATATATATTATGGGTTGAAATGTTGCATGACAAAAACTCTTATCTTTCATTTTATTCCAGGTTATCAGAGTTCAAAGTCCAGCTGGGACCATACGAATCAATGTTTCACTTTCTGTAACACTTTACAAATTTTTCCCTATGGTAAGTATTTCATGAAATTTGACTTAAGATTTTTATTTAACAGAAATTGTTCACCTCTACTTTTGCATTGTTGCAACTTAGGGAAAGATTGGGTGATAGATGGTTGATATTTTATAAATTAGCAACTATAGAATGGTGATTGATATCATATAAAATTGGCATCAGGTTGGTGGTATACTGTTTGTAATGACTAAAGGTTAAGTGTTTGATATGTAAAGGGCAGTGGCTACATAATGATGGTTAATATGATGACTAAAGGTTATAGTTAACTGTTTTATGAATGCAAGGGTTGCATGTTGGTAGTTGATATATAAATGGCTACATAACGATAATTGTTATGTAAATGTCTAAAGTTCCTGTTTGAAGTTTGATATCATTTCAACTCTCAAAGGTGTTTAAATGTGTAATAATAAGTCATCATTCCTTTAACATTATTGTACAAGTACAAGATGGGTTGAATTAAATGGCCACAGAGTTGTGGTTAATCCAAATGTTGAACTACATAATGATGTTAGGTATCTTCAAATCATGAAGTGGTGGCTTTTAATGAGTCTTCAAGTAGTGGCTTTTAATGAGTCATGAAGTGGTGGCTTTTAATGATTCATGAAGTGGTGGCTTTTAATGAGTCATGAAGTGGTGGCTTTTAATGAGTCATGAAGTGGTGGCTTTTAATGAGTCTTCAAGTAGTGGCTTTTAATGAGTCAATGCATCATTTGTCTGATGAATTAAATGCTCTTTTTTCAAGGTTGCAGATTCATGTGGTATACCGTTGGATGGATTTGAACTGTTCCGAAACCGAGATAAATCTGATAAGCTGAAACGAAGTAGCAAGGTGACAATTAGGTCTGCAAGTTTAAAGTGAGTAAATTGTCTTACTATGCATTTGGTTTCAAGCTAATCATTATATCTGCTCATTCTTCAGGACACATTCCAAATATTGGGGAGTCTATGCAGAGATGGCATCGCATATCTTCAAATTGCTATACAAGTACAAAGTTGCATAGCAGTTTTGTACACAGGAAACATAGTTTCAATAAGAGACATCATCTCAGAACCATTAAAACTGCTGCACAAGCTCTGAACATCCGCTTCTCAGCTGGAAATCAGACATCTAGTGGGAGATCAGCAAACATGTAATTAAATCTATCTTAAAAATACATTGCCTTGGAGGAGGTGCCATACTACACCTGCTAATGTGTGTACAGTCTACATTACATCCATGTGTGTTTGTTGATCATAATGAGGCACTAAATATTGAACTTAAAGGTAAAATACTATTAGTGATTGTGGATGAAACAACAGCCTGGGTAAAAGTGTGTTTAATGTTGTTGTGTCTAACTTGGATGTTGTTTTTATGACAACACATAAAGTAGAAATGAAATAACTGCATAAATCTAAAGTGGTTCATTCAAACATTTGAGTTTGGACTGCTCCTGGAATAAATCTGAGTTGGTTTGTACTCTACCATAGACATACATCTGGCTATCTAGTAGACATGTCTGCATAAATCTAAGTTGTATTGTCTGCTGTCATTTGGATATAAACTGCTCCTGGAATAAATCTGAGTTGGTTTGTACTCTACCATAGACATACATCTGGCTATCTAGTAGACATGTCTGCATAAATCTAAGTTGTATTGTCTGCTGTCATTTGGATATAAACTGCTGCTGGAATAAATCTGAGTTGGTTTGTACTCTACCATAGACATACATCTGGCTATCTAGTAGACATGTCTGCATAAATCTAAGTTGTATTGTCTGCTGTCATGGACATTTGGATATAAACTGCTCCTGGAATAAATCTGAGTTGGTTTGTACTCTACCATAGACATACATCTGGCTATCTAGTAGACATGTCTGCATAAATCTAAGTTGTATTGTCTGCTGTCATGGACATTTGGATATAAACTGCTGTTGGAACATTAACCAATGTTGTTCGTACATCTTCATAATCTTAAGAATTCTTCTGTAGGAGATTACAAATTACATCAGTTATTGATAAATTGACATTTTGTTTTCTTCTTATATCGCAGACATGGAGACATGTTATATCTCATTCCTTGCAAGTCCCCTTCTGTTACGCCTGATTCATCCAGTGAAGAAGTAACACCCTTATCCACAGTCAAGGAAGATGAAATAGATATCATCTTAGCAAAAGAAGATGGTAAAATAACGAGAGAAAGAGATGAGCAGCTGTGAGTCCATCTTGTTGTACAGCATCTTGTTATGTTAATTAGTCCTTAGGTTGAATAAAATTGTGTTAATGCCAGAAATATGAAATGATAATTTCATTTGAAATTCTGCTGTTTTAGAATTAGCCCTAGATAGAATATTGAAGGAGAGACGAGAGTCTGAAGGAGTACCTCCTGATGTAGATGATTATCTCCTTCCCAAAAGTAGCTTAAAAGAATAATCCATGGGATTTATACTTAATTCTAGAAAGAGGAGAATATTAATATACCACAACTCACCAAGTCATATATAACTCTCTTAAGCACCATTTCTGTAAAAATACTAACAAGGATATGACGTCATTATCCCACCAATGAAAATCTAAAGTAGTTAGTGCAGTACTATTCAAACCAGATTGGAAACCGTCTCATATGAATTATACAACAGTTTCAGGAACCAAGTAGATTATTATGTTAAAATTAGCACACTTTTCTCTAGAAGTATTTGATGATAACAACTGCATTCCTTTCCTAGAAGTAGCTGGTTGCATAAATAACAAGCATCTGCCTTGCCAAGAAGAAGTGTATTGAGCAATCCACAAAGTTACATATCTCATTGCAAAAACACTTACATGAATAACTGCTTATGACAACAACAATTTTTAAAATTCCTGAATGTCCCACTGAACAAAACACACCATGACTTTTGACCCTGAGTTTCCATTGTAACTATATATTTTGACAATATTTAATTTGTGAAGGTTACAAGTCTATTCAACATTTTGTTCACAACAAAAAGTCACTTTTTGCTTAGATTGACCTTGATGATTCATTCTGAAGGTCATCAAAGCATAATTCCCTAGCACAGGGCACCTCCACACTAAACTTGAAGTTGTTATTGAACAAATACGGCCAACTGTTCAAAGAATAAATGTGCAAGCTAGTTTGCATTATCGGTATTTTCACAGAAGTGATGTTGTGGGTATAGTGTACATGCACAGCTGTGTTTACAATTTTAACAAAGTGAACGGATGAAGTCGCACAACAAGGGTTATGAATAATTCATGAGTCGGTTGATTTTTTGTGGTTATTAAACTTTTCAGGTTGACTGACCTTTGATCTGAGCAATTTTACCATGAGCTAGTTTGCATTTTAATTAAGTCTAGATATATTAACGTGCTGTCAGAAATCTTGTTGTGCAGAATATGAGTGCGCTGTTGCGTGTGGGGACTGGCCTCATCCTTTTGTGTATTAGTAAAGAAGTCAGCAATGTACCATGTTCGATGCTTTACAAGACCTCTGATCATATACCCAAAGATTTGCTAATTGATACTTGACGACTGACTTTGCATGTGATCTCAGTTACTATGGTAATCACATAATATGAGAGCATGTGACATACTCTTATACCTGTGAAGGTTGCTAGTGAATTCAAACTTCCCCTTATATGGAGTTATAGCAAAAAGTCGCTTCTTAATACTTGGTAGTAATACTCGGTAGAGTTTATAATATTGCTGATCAAATGCAAACCAGCCGAGTTGTGTTTGTACTCGGCATTTCTTTGCATTTGCGTTCAGCCAAAGATAAGTTTCCTGTACACAGTTTTCCGTTTTTGTTTCCTCTTACGAATTAGTTATCCAATGTAAGAGGTACAAGTTTCCGTTCATCAGACTTTTTTTATACTTAATTTATGAGTCGATAAAATGTTGAAATTTCATTCTTTTCACTAGCCTATGTCAACTTGTTCTGCATATAGGCCCACAGTATTTCTAGGGTTCTAGGCCTAGTAAGTAGTATACTACTGTTTGACTAAAACTATTGCAAAGGTTGTTTGCCTTCAGTGTAAGTTCTCGGTACTGCTGGATTTACAACGATTTTCAAGGTTTTTGGAACATGGCAAGGAAATACTGTTTTAAAGGAGTGGTTCAGGTGTTTGACATGTCTATTTTGTATGAAAGAGCACAAAAAGAACAAAAGAACAGTGAAGAAACTACCATGATAACATGCTCTGTTAGGGAGATACGACACTTTGAAGATATCAAAATTTCTTTGAAAACGACTGGTGTAGAAAGACTAACTGTGAGGGTGTGATGTCACATCCTCACTTCCTTAACATTTGTGAATATATTCCTTTAAAAATTATTTACATTTTTTAACACATTTGAAAATAATATAATCAAAAATTCTTCAGATGTTTAATCTCAAATACTTCCTTTGACAAATAGAGATCTCCGGACATATCTTTTGGTTGAAAGTCATGAAATCTCACAAAATATTTAGAGAAAAAAACAAAGACTTTTCAGGAATGTGAGGATGTGATATCACAGCTAATCAGATTTCAGCAGTTTCTACACAATCTGATAAAACTTTACACTTTAATATCTCTTTAACCGAAAAAGATATTTGAACAGTTTTTTCACCATTGTGTTTCTTTTATTGTCCTCTTTCATATAGCATAAACATGTATGACAACTGAACCAATCCTTTAAGTCCTGATCTGAATAGATTTAGAGTTAAGCAAAAAAAGTTGTGATTACCGACACTTTTGTCATTGTTACATAGTGAACTGATCAATATAATTTCTTGCTACAATGCGGTGTGATAAAGCCACACGTTCCTTCTGAGTATCTGGGCTTGTTTGGAATGAAATTGAACATTGCAAAACATCGAAGTGTAAATTTGCGTCTGTAAACGACACTAAAAGTCTCAACGTTTTTGCCATGTCAGCCTCGACATGCAGGCACTGTAGCATTGATAAATGAAAGAAAAATGGTGGAAAGTTAAAAAAAATCTGTGTAAACTTGGGGACACTTTAAAGTAAACAGGTTTTTACATTTCTTCATTCTTGTATAATATTACAGACATGTAACTGTTGTTTTCTTTCTAGGTGTCGTCATGGTGCCAATGCCAAATGTGTGCACTGTGTCCCACTGGAGGTATCTATCTTGTCTGTTATTTTAAATGTAATCATAAGTGAGCTTGATTAAGAGCATAATGTATTATATGCAAGAAAGCAGAGCTGTACTCCAGTGAGTATGAGTAATGCTATGTAAGTCTTACCTATATGTTAAACTGGGTTTCACAAAGTCTAACACTATATTTCAAGAAAGGAACGTTGACAGACTTTTGATACTTGACAATGTAGCTTCCTTGTTGTTTTTAACTTAATGTCAGTTAGAGTGGTCTCCTGGTACTGTCTCTGTGTGTTATCAAGCTCTGATGTTTGCCGGCTTAGTTCATACGTGGAGAGTCTGTTGAGATGTACAGTGCAGTTGTTAGGGACTGATTAGGTAATGCCTCCATTAAGAGAAGTTTCAGTAGCTTTACACAATCCTTATGGAACTTGAGTTAGTACTAACTGTAATAGTTTGTACTGATCTGTTGACTTTTCTTCCTCAGCCGTACAATGACAAGTACCTCCTGGAGCATGATCCACCAATCAAACATCTATCATTTCATTCCCATCTTAGAAAGCTGATGGGAGGAGTTGACAAGTAAGGACATCTCTAGAGTAAACCTGTTTAGGATTGACTTTTAACGATTGCATTATTTTCAATATATCTCTCAGTAAACTGAATGATTCACAGCCTGTGACTATCTTTGGTTTTTCTTGTGAATCTTTGTGAAGGTTGCATAAAGCATGAAAGAATTGCCTATGGCTTTCATAAGAAAGTTGTTGCAAAATGGAAAATACTAATTGTAATGTCCTTTGTTCTGTCAGGTTTGCAGTTTTGCCAAGTTTCAGATCTCCTGATAAATTTCATTGTTTGGAGACATTGACAACATGCATGTTTTAGTTGTTAATAGGTTTGTACTTAATAACATAAACAGAATGCAATATAGAGGTTTGCAGCCAGATATGTTAATGTTCTTGCTGATCTGTCAGCTGGTCACTAACAGCTTTGTTATAACACGTCTAATTTCAGAGGAAAGTTTGCACTTCTGGAAAATCCAAATTGCAAGATTAAGCCTGGTTGCACAGAACATGCTCCTTGGCCAGCTGGCATTTGTACCAAGTGCCAACCTAGTGCAATAACACTGGACAGACAGGTGAGTAAATCATATCTCAGAGCCGTCTTATCATTCACATTCCAATGTAATAGAATAGTAATGCAATATAAGACAGGTGAACTCACATCAATACCTTTGAAATCCTAATCTTTGTGGAAAACTGCAGAGGAAACAAGATTCTTATGCAGACTAGTACTGATATGAGCTATTCAGTTTATGAATTGCGGAAAACTATTCTGAATAGATAAACAGTTGGTGATTGATGCAAACTCCAGTTAAGAAGAAGACAATGATCTATGCAGACCTTTGATTCTGATTAGGTAAACAGCCATTTG
>JAIPMN010004015.1:0-19069 GCA_020650975.1 Apostichopus californicus | reverse complement strand
GCATCTAAACAATTAATGAACGTGTGTAAATTTAGGGAGGGCGGATAGAAGAACTTATATGGTGATGTACAACTGAAGCTTATACGTCACTATTTAGGCGGTGCACCACAATCAGTTGGCGCGGCGCGTCGAAATTTAAGCAAAAAGAAAATCCTAGATCACCAAAAATGACACCTCTGGTAACAATAAATCGCATCTAGACAGTTCTTTTCACCCTAAAATAATTAGTATATTGTGCATCTGGACCGATCAAGAATATGTTCAGCACCCACGTCGAAATTCTCCCTGCGGTCCCCACTTCTTGGAGCACTTGGCAAATATTGGGGCTGAACATACCTTTACCCCCACCCCCCACACTTTTTCATGGGGGATAAGCCCCTCAAGTCCACCGGTTCCGTCGTCACTGAAGTCGAGGAGAGGTGATTTCGAGCAGTAAAGAAATTACATCGGCATATGCCATTGCATATTGTTGAATGACAAGGGGGGGGGGGGGTGTCATGTGTCAATGTATTGAATTGAATTTAATTATTGATATACCCAATATGCAAATCTGGCTTTCGTAAATCGTTTCTCTGGATTTAGTTATTCAACGCATTCAGTAGAGCAGCAACGTTGAAAATCAATTCCTGAAGCTAGCACTGTAGCACATGCCGCGGATTCATCACATGCAGAATTAAATCGCTAGTGTGTTAGCTCCAGGATTCGTAACCTGTGCTGCAAACCATGTGCTAGCTCCAGCTCCAGTTATTCTGCATGCTACATGTTACGATCTTAAACACAAATTCGACTTAGATTTGAAACAAATAGGCCTATTTGATAGAGCTGTTGTGGGGGAATAATTTCGATTAGGGTTGTGCACATTTGTCTGCAAAAACGACAAAAAGTGAACTAAGATTTGGGAAAAAGTGGGGGGGCAAATGCCCCCTCTTGCCCCCCCGTAATCCCGCCCATGAATGTAATCCTAAATTTGTGTTTCAAAGCACAGCAATTTATTAAATCGGGTGTGATTGGTGGGATTGCAAGCAAAGCGGAACATGTGCAGGGATGGTTTGAGATCCCCCCACCTGTCCACTTACTCTTCAACATTTTACCGAGGATGACTAACAATTGTTTTCAAATTTGCCGATGGTCCTAAATTATGAGAATGGTGGGACTCAGATTAAACTAGATACTACAGAAAAGGAAACAGGCAGCCCTTTGGAAAAAATAGTTCCATCAAGTTGCCTAGAAAATGTCAACATATTTGCCTATTTTGTTTATTAAGGTTTGGTCACTATTTACACAGCACATAGATCATCATCAATAACTCTTATCTACTGTAAATGGAGGGATCAAAATTCCCAGAGGAGTACATCTGCTATGAATTTACACTTAATATGAATCCGACTGAGATCAATCATGCAACGTGCTAGATACATATTTACAATGCACCCCACCCTAGATGCATACATCGACAAGTACTTTACACCAAAATAGAGAAATTGTACAACCTGTTTATGTTCACAACCAAGGTGACATTTCAGGAAACCAAAGAAGAAAAGTCCAAGTGGACGGTGGAAAAGCCAACTTCAATATCAGCTCTGTTCTGACTCCAAAAGTCAACCTTTGAGTTGGGGTTCTTGTTACAATTTATTTTAAAAGTTCTGTATTTTACCCCTAGCCTTGCCAAGAGTAAACTTTCTAAACTATTTGAAGGGTCCACATTTTTAAACTATTGATTCACACTTTGGTTTAAAAGGAGCAATTTTTGAAGAAATTTATGATGAAGATATTTCCACTTCTTTCTACAAATAATGGCAATGTTTCTTTACCTCCCGGAAAACTGGCGACCCTCCAAGCCATTTGGGTGACTCTAAAAAGAGTTGCGACCCCCAGTTTGAATACCCCAGGTGTATAAAATGCCTAGGTAGTTACTTTGCTGAGTACTTACAGTTGTAACATCACCAACTCTAATGTTCATTGGTTCATCTTCATAGGTAAAGTTGTCCGATGGAGAAGCCTTGAAACCAGGAGGTTCATAATCGGTTGGGGTGACTGTTTGAAAAGGGATACAGATATTAAACATGTAAATTATGTTCTTAGTTTTAGTAATATCCAAACAACCAAAAGCAATCTTATATTGTGTACACCTTAGAGTTGCTTGAAGAGTGCAAATTATTGAAACTGTATTTTCCATCTCTCTCTCTCTCTTTTTTAATAAATTCATCCCATCAGGGACACATCATATTTACCTTCATCATAGTATAGAAGTTTCATGGTCATCATAGCCTCATCTGGTAAGAGTTTAAGAGACTGAGTCAAAACAATGATAGTACGTAGTAGTCGAAGAGTTGCCTTCTTTGTCTCCTTTTCTGAACCAGCTCCACTAATTTTGTTTTCATTTCTGTAAGAACAAGAAAGAACAAAAACTTACAAATTCAGAATGTCCATCTGAAAGTATTTTACACAACAGTGAGTGAAAGACAAGTATTCATCATGAAATTGAAAAGGTGGGTGGGATCTACTTCCAACCCCCCACCCCCTTCCCTCCAGACACTCTGGATCTGCATCTACATTTAGCTGTTCCTAATTAGCAAGTTAAAATAAATTTACCCAATACAAATGATGTTGTGACCTACAATCTTAATTCAATTGATTATTCTTTCAGTTGTACGTTGGGTGCCCATAATTATGCCTAAGTGCATAACTTGTGGTGCAATCTTGGCTGACTACCATAAAAGACTATGTTATTAACCTTACTTCCTCTTCATCAGTCAATGAAAAAGACAACATTTGGGCAAATTCTATGCAAGAATGCAACTTAAGTGTAAATTTTGTTATAAATACATACTGCAATTAACTTTTGTAGTATAGTAACCGATTGATGAAAACAAGATCTTGTACATTAATTCAAGGTCTAGAGACTGGAAGGAAAATTTGATATAATCACCTGTAAATGTCCACACTGGGTCCACTTTCAGTGTAGCTAAATTTGAAGGTGTATGACTCGATGACAGTCTATATGGAAAGGAAAAAGCAAACTATTTTGTAGGAAATGTTGATATTTAAATGAATATAATGGAAACACTATCTAGTTGTCCATATCAACTGACACCTAGCCTCTTTTCACAATTAGCTGGAAGTAAGATTTAACGCTACCGTATACTTGTTAATGAAAATGACAATGGGGGGGGGAGGGGAGCGGCAGGGTTTGTGAAGCATATGATTGAGACTTTTCTCTATAGGTGAAAGTTTACAATGCATTACTTCCTTCCCTTCAGTTATATAAAGTATTTCAAGATATACTACTGCAAAGATTAAAGGAAGACTTAAGACAGAATTGTAATGTTGGTATGTCACAGGCCAAGGAAAATTCAGTTGCAAGTAATGTTTATTTATATCTTTTCCATTTGTCAATATATTCAGCTTAAAATATGCCATAACTCTGACATTGTCCTTTAAGGATAAACTGATGATGCTGTTGGTTCCTCGTTGCAGGCTTATGTTAATGTCAATCTATCATTTTCTAATTTCTAATAACTCAACTAAAACATGCTCGTTTTTCTTCATTGCAAAATCTTAAATTAATGAACTTGAAGTTATTTGTGACAAGAACTTACATCAGGATCATCAGAATCGATATAGAGCTGATGGTGAAGAAAACATTAAATATTTAATAATTCAGTATTTCTATAGAAGGCAACTAAAGAAGTAGAATAGCTTAGAGAAGTTTGATTGAAGCAACCACATCATTTGCTGAAAGTAAAGATTTTCTTGAATTTTTGTTAACAATGAAAATGTTTTGGTTCTATCTCTGTAAATTCATTTGATTTGAAGAAAGTTCAGTGTCTCTAAAATCATACTAAAACGGGTGCAAAGATTTGTAGTAACTGACATGAATCATAGCATGGAATACATAGTTAACTGTGCATCTGTGAACATGCATAAATGTCTGTACAAATGTATTGCAATATGGGAAAGTACCATAGTGACTATTTAGTCACCCCCCCCCCCCCCCAATCGCTTCATATTACATTTATGTGCCTAATAGGCAATACTCTTAAAGAAAGTTTCAACTATGCCAGAGGAAAAGTTACTTTAGTCCTGATACTTTTTGCTGCAGTGCACATATGGACAGTCAACACAATTCCACCACACATCAAACTGTCACAAGAGGACCATCTATAACTGAAAATAGAGTCACTACTCACCCCAATTATCAATGCCCTGAGCTATAAAACAAGAGGAATCAGAAACTGTAAATTAATTTCATATTATAAGTGGCTAAGTGTTAAGTGAAACCTCCCAATCAGTATCATTAATCCTACTGTACTGCACAATAAAATAAACAGATATGAAGTTAAAGAACAAATGTCCTAACAGGACTGAGATTTAAGTGATTCCCTGTCACTACAAACAAAACTCAAACAGCTGGTTGTATTTCATCACTAAAGCATCATAGCACAATTCAATTTTCCACAAGACATCCTTGATGAACCAGGAATGCTCTGTATGAACCTTCAAAGTATTTCATGTCATCCAAAGAATGGTTAAATTAGCTCTGCCAAATTAAAAAATCAATTGGTGAAAAAGACTAGTTGGATTGCCCTCATCAATTATAATATTATTTAAATTAATGTCTATAGCCTTGGTATTGAAACTTCTTTAATTGGTGATCCAGTTTTGACCTTTATCATCTACCATCCAGTGACAGATGTTGCAATGTGGAGAAGGGATTTGATTAAGACTGCAAACAAAACATAATTTATCCAAAACTCACATATTTTTTATCCAAGGCATCAAAGCATCCCTTCATCCACTTTATGACACTACAAGCCCCCGGACAACTGCTATCATCTCTCAGAATTTTAAGGTTCAAATCTGCAAAGGAAAAGAAAGTTTTCCATCTCAACTTTACATCACAGGTTTTATACCAAATAAGCAACATATAAAATGCTTCACACATTTAAACTGGCCCAGAAAATAAGTAAAATGTGGGAAGTTTAAATAAAAAATTCTGACAATTAGCCACCTGGTTTAAACTCATGAATGGTCAGATGTTAGTTTCTTATGTGTCTTATAGCAGTTAGAGGGTTAATGGTCATCTTCATGATATATGCTAAGAGCATATAATCATTTATTGAGCATATCAAAACAGAAAAAACTGAACTCTCTTTTGCAATGGCAAAATTACTGAAAAATAGCAAATTATTAAAACATTATTGTACTACGTTTTGTTTTATTCAAGATAGGCCACTAAGGAATATTGTACTGAATTTATTTTCTTTAATGTCCTCACAAATAAAAGTTGCGGTCAAAATGAAAGATACGAATGTCTGGAAATGGCCCAACATGAAATTGTACATACCAGCTACAAGTATTTGTGTAAATAATACTATAAACAAGAAATTATACTGTGAATCTTAGCTGAAGACAGTACCTTCCAAACATCTGTCTCCAAATGCATGTTCTGGAAAGATAGTCCTTAGATATGTTATTGTTGATACTCCCACAGCCAAGAGTTTCTTGACAAATAATGCTGATTGTTGTTCAGATATTTGCTCCGATGGAAATATTGAAGACCACTGCAAAAGAAAGGAACGACAGAATAGTCAACCTTTGATATCATATGTCATATATCAACTTTGTGGGCTCCCTGCCTTGCAAATTTTCAACAAATATGACTAATCTTTTTATAAATAACTCAGCCATCCATCCTCCACTGTACAGTACTATATACTTCAAAATGAAAGCGAACTTGAAAAAACTCTTACTGTGTTTATCATCGCCATCAACTTTTGGTGAAAATTTAAATTGTTTTGAACCAGCCTTTGCTGTTGATGTTAGTTAACATTCTAGGTGTATGACGTGTCATACATATGAAACTACCATAATAAATGCATTCCATGAGTTCTCATAAAAAAATGGTTCATTTCCCATTTGCTTTTGCTTGTAAATGTATTAAACATTAACATATGTGATCCAATGGAACTATGAAGTACTCACAGCTTTTAACTTTGGTTGAGTGAATAATCTTTCATTACTGAACACGGACAGTAGTGTTGACCTTAAGTGGCTGTCAAATTGTGTAACAGAACTAAATATTTTGTCAGAGAACCCTTAAGTTCCCACTGCATCTAGACCACAACACAAACAGTCTATTCAAAGAACTTGCACTCACTTCCCACACATTTTCTTAGGAGGTATATTCGTTTTATATAGCTGGCATTACCATTGCTAAAACAATACGATATAAAAATGTGTGTAACACATCTAGCAAGAAGTCAGTCCTGGACTTTTAGACCTTTTTTGTCAAAGATACTACCGTAATTTTTTTCGGTGTCTAGTATTCTATACACTTCACAATTGGGACCGACTGACAAATTGCTTGTCTTCTATGTGTTTAATGCATTCAATAAGTTGGAGGATTTTGCCTAATATACTAAAACCTCTGGGAAATTACCAATCTAAAATTTACCAAATTTGAATGTCAGATGGGTACAATGATAATAGCTATAAAAGGCACTTACTTGTCCAGCATTGGTCTGTGGTCTTACTGCTGTCTCCACTGCCATATTGTGTTTTCTACTCTACTAACTGATAACTTCAATAGCTTCCCAACCTACAGATGAAGTAAAAATAAAGATTAAGAAACAAGGTAGATACCTGTTTTGTCATTTTTTGGGAGGATGGGGTAGTGATAGGTTAGTGTCCTTGCAACCAGAAACCAGATTCTCTTGACATTTTGAGAACTGTGTCATACCCATAGGTCAAAGATACAGATGTTATTGATGGACATACCTCTTGGTGAAAACAAGAGTTGTAAACTCAGATATAGATTGGTATTGGGAAATAGTTTTGAATTAAGTCTTAGTGAATACAATTTGATATTGTTCTGTCACTTCACTTTATAGCGGTGAGTTCACAACAAGTGCACATGCAGCAATGACTGCCAATAATGCCAGCTCTTTCTCGCCTAGAATACTATGATTTAGTGTCGCCATTTTTGTATATTGCACTGTCAGCCAAATGCGCTGGCTACACAACTAATAGAGGTGGCCTTGACACACTTCTGTGACATCATTGTCAAAAGATAATGGTAAAGATTTCAGTTTCAGGGATTGAAATACATATATATGGCTATGGAAAAAAACAAATTTGATATTCCTAGACAATTTAAAGTCTCCAGAAAAATATTTCTAATTAATCGCAGCAATGTATTTTGCTCTTATTTATTGCATTATTCAGGCCCTGTCAGTCTTTGAGTTTGTGATTAGGCCTAGCCTAAATATTGTCAGAAATTCATTCTAGTTTATTAATTCTATTAGTGCCAAGATGTAACAATGTTGTGCAGTAGTGGAGCGTCCATACAGTCAGGGGGGGCGGATGCCCCCCCTGACGGACTCAAAAGGACTGCTGGCGCCCTTTTCAGCTTTTTACCACTTTTTACTTATTTGCGATTATTGACTTTTTTATTGCGCTCTCATCTACCTATTGACATTTGTCACATTTTGTTGGTGTAATTTTCTGACAAAATGGCGATAACACCTATTTATTCTTCGTTTATCTGCAAATTAGCAAGGCCCGGAAAGGGTCATTTCCGGCGATCTAGAGTGTATCTTTACTCAAAAAATTTCTGTACGCTCCGCGCCAACCAATGGTGGCGCTCCGCTTAGATAGTGTCGAAAGCGCCCCTACAGACCATTCTCGCCCCCCCTGACCAATACCCCTAGCTCCGCCACTGATGTTGTGAATGTCTATGCATGCGTTGTGGTGTGTGTTGCATGGGTTGGTTCAAATGGGGGAGTGGAACAGGCTAGAAGGTAGTGATTCCTTAGTGTTTGCAAAGGCAAGACATGTTTTCATCTTGCTTGTTTGTCTAATTATTCTAAACTCTGACGTAGTGACAGATATAAATCCACCCCCCCCCCTCTCATCCCTCTGTGACTGGTTTAATATCTTTGTCACATAAGACTACAACTGTCAGGCACAAATCAGAAACCATGATGAATTTTTGGCCAACCGCAGCCTACAGGAATAAAGCCACTTGACTTAGCATGACATTGAGCATCAGCAACTATTTCTGGCGATGTCAAATTTTGGTTTGCTGTAGGCCTACCTAACTTGTCATTGCTAGGTAATGCTAAGTGGCTACTGTAGCGGAGATATGTATTTAACATCATCTTTTTTGCGTTTTAAGCTAAAGATATGTCTTCCTAGGTAATGTCTTTAGGCTAGCACTTGTCTATAGTATAGCCTATAGGTCTGGGCCAAAAACAGCCTTGTCTAACAACAGTAGCAGTCACAACTAAAAGTAACAGTTGCAAGGTGTCAGTTTGTGCTTAATGTTATTGTTGTTAATGTTATGCCATGCCCAAATTGATATCTGCCTGTTTCTTACTCTTACTAGTCTTAGTGTCTGTGCCACATTACTGAGGATTAAGTATAGTCATGCAGGTCCAGCCCACTGTATGTCCTACAAAGTACAATACTAGGCTATTGCTACTATTACTAATACTGACCTAGAAAACTGAAGTAAGCTTTACAATTTACAAGTTACAGTCCTAGGTCTAACAAATAACAGTTAGGCCTACATCTTAACATTAGGCTTAACTTACGTTAGTTACTTACCAGACACTTTGCGTTTGCCGTGCGTTAAAATACCTTCCTTGCTGTGACAGCAATTCCTGGAAGCAGACTTTGACAGATGCGGAAAGTTAATACCCCAGATCATAAGTTGAGGAACATTGGTTTTTTGTTCATTTGGCTGTTAGTGTTACTATAAGTTGATGCCGTGTTTAGCCATAAATTCGCTGCTAACAAGTAACATTACATACACACAGGCTGCAGTAGTACCGTACCCTGGCTGTACACTTTGAGTCCAGGTTATGACGTAATGATTTTCGCCCAGGGTGAGTGTGGAGTTCATAAGCTGTCGTCTGCAGTGATTACAATTGATATTTTGAATAATTATTGTAAATCGTGGTCCAATTTGGCCAAGCGTCAACCAAATTTAAAAATACTAATATTCGGCAGGAAACTCATGGTCTGTTGAGTATTTACTTACAAAGGGAACTACCATTCCAACTTTCAAAATAATTTTCTCCGGATAGCAGACGACAACCGTGCAAAATATACGGACGTTCAAAGCGACCATACACTGACTTGAATGAATAGCAACGCACATGAGTTGCTCAACTCACATGCATCCTGTGCTATAAGCTATGTTTTATGCTGTATTTTTTCTATGAATCGGTCCATCGATACGGACATCCAGATCTTATTATAGTGCTTTGCCAATCAAATTGAAAGAATTACAAAACAGAGAAAGCACTCCAATCGTAAACCACTTGATAACCACTGAACTGATCTATAACACAGTCATGCAACAACCGCCCTATCCCTCCACTGACCTCTGCGCCCAAGTATACTCCCCCCCCCCCCCTTGATGATCGGAACACATAGAACCCGCTTATTTATGTCTGGTCTCGAATATGGTTGACCAAGAAACGGAATATGCCTGTTAGGCCTACGTAACGTTAGGTCTCGCCTACTGTTTAGGTCCGACAATACTACGCTACTTCTTCTACTGACTTAGGTAGCTTGACCCTTACAAGTTACAGTAGACCTAGCAAATAACTGTTAGTCTAATAGTAGGCTTAACTTACGTTAGTTCCTTACCGGACACCGTGCGTTCAACGATAAAAGTACGTTCCTTGCTGTGACAGCAATCGAATAATTCCTGAAACTTAAAGCAGGTTTGGCAGATGCGTAAAATTAATACCCCAGATCACAAATTGAGGAAAACATTTTGGGGGTTACTTTTAGTGTTAAGATGTTAAGTTGACGCTAGGCTTAGGCATATATCCACTACTACCATACATACACGCAGGCTATGGCATCATAGAATAAAGTAGGTACGTACCCCAGCGGTACACTGTAAGTTCAGATTATGACGTAATGATTTTCGCTCTGGGTAAGTGTGGAGTTCATTAGCTGTCGTCTGCGGTGATTGATATTCCTAACTTGAATAATTATTTTGTAACTCTTGGTCCAATTTGGTCAAGCGTCAACCAAAATTAAAAATACTAATATTTGGGAGGAAACCCATGGTCTGTTGAGTATTTACTTACAAAGGGAACCATGATTCCAGCTTCAAAATATCCCCTCAGGATAGCAGACGGCGACCGTGCAAAATATACGGACGTTCAAAGCGACCATACACTGACTTGAATTAATACCAAACGCACATACGTTGCTCAACTCACATGCATCGTGTGCCATACTTAAGAATTCTGATGTATTTTTCAATAAATCGGTCTATCAATACAGACAACCCGACCCTATTATAGTGCTTAACCAAACAAAGTGAAAGAATGACAATACGGAGAAAGCACTCCAAACGTATAACCTCTTGATAAATCACTAAAATTACTAATCAGTAACACTCATTAAACAACCATACGCGCCTACCCCTCCACTGACCTCCGGGACCCAAGAATATACCCTCATCCCCATCCAGGATCGGAAATCTACACGGAACACGCTCGTTTGAATAAGGTCAGTTGATATGCTAACCAGAATGCAAAAATGCATTGTGGTTTCGATGATGTAACATGAGCAGTTTTCTTCATGAATCTGACGTAATGTATAGTGAGGGTGTACATGTTTACAAGGGTTTCACGATTTGACTACTGATGACACCAAATGAACTTTGACGTCCACCAAAAACAATAGGCTTCTTGTACTCAATGTGGTACTTCTACACACCAAATATGAAATTGGTCCGACCTTCCCTACTTGAGATATCATGTTTACAAGCTGGGCGTCACAAGCGCACTCACACACACACACACGCCATCATGAATGAAAAGGTTACGATTATCATCGAAACCAAAAACTGTTTCTGAAATAATCAATATATGCCAAAGGTATCATCAAGTTTGATTGTAATATCAGCTTGTGTAAATATTATCTTTAAAATGATGACAATACTTTAAGAGATAGAAGAGCATAACAAAAACAATAACATGAAACAAATGAGGCTTTTAATTTTTCTGATTATAAAAAAGTAACAAGTTGCATGAATATGTCAATATAAATGATAACATGAAGATATGAATATATGTATATGATAACCAATGTCTAACTAAAAAAGTAACAAATGAGGCTTTTAATTTTTCTGATAATAAAGAAGTAACAATTTGCATGAATGAATATAAATGATAACATGAAGATATGAATATATGTATATGATAAACAATGTCTAACTGGCAAAATAAATGACTTTTAATTCTACTTTTCTTTAATTTTACATCGTATTGTAAGTCTTTGATCGATCATGTCTGCTCTTTATGGAAACAAAAATTTATAGAGCTGTTTACAAAGCTACTCATGAAACTACTCTTCAAACTTGTGACCAATGATTTCGCAGACAATTCCTACTTCATGAACCATTAAAAGTCATACTTTCATTTAAAGGCTAGTCAGGTAGGACTCGTCTTAAAGCCTTCTTATCAATTAGGAAAAGCATAGAAAAAATATATACATTAAGACTCACAAAGTGAAACCAAACTTATCGATTCTCCACCTCAACTTTCGTAGATTACTCCATGCTTGAGACATATTATACTGAAAAGTGATTGATTGGTTCAAAAAATGCTTTTTGCAATTACTTCTGATGTCACTGACTCTGAACAAATCAAAACATTTTAAATACTTCTTCAAAAAGGAATAATTAACATATAGAATGGATTTATTTTCCATGATGCTTAAAGAGATAGAAGAGCATAACAAAAACATTAACAAGAAACAAATAAGGCTTTTAATTTTTTCTGATAATAAAGAAGTAACAATTTGCATGAAAATGTCAATATAAATGATAAAATGAAGATATGAATATATGTAAATGATAACTAATGTCTAACTGGCAAAATAAATGACTTTTAATTCTACTACTTTTAATTTTACATCGTATCGTACGTCTCTGACCGTTCACGTCTGCCCTTTAAGGAAACAAAAATTTATAGAGCTGTTTACAAAGCTACTCATGAAACCACTCTTCAAACTTGTGACCAATGATTTCGCAGACAATTCCTACTTCATGAACCATTAAAGGTCATACTTTCATTTAAAGGCTAGTCAGGTAGGACTCGTCTTAAAGCCTTCTTATCAATTGGGAAAAGCATAGAAAAAATATATACATTAAGACTCACAAAGTGAAACCAAACTTATCGATTCTCCACCTCAACTTTCGTAGATTACTCCATTCTTGGGAGGTAATATACTGAAAAGTGATTGATTGGTTCGAAAAAATGCTTTGTGCAATTACTTCTGATGTCACTGAGTATGAACAAATCAAAACATTTTAATCTTCTTCAAAAAGCAATGATTAACATATAGAATGGATTTTTTTCTCCATAATGCTCTTGTCGAGATTGTTTAGGTTAAGTGAACAGTTGCCAAATGGTCGTTAAATTATTCTATGTAATCTCTCTCTTACAAAATGTTTTCATCTTATTATTTGATGATATCATTGATTATTAAACCATTTTTTCCTCAACTTTATCTTGACATCTTCTTATCTCTTCTCTTCCTGTCTTCTTAGATTCCAGTTTTGCCGAGAATCAAGACGTTCCTTCTATTTTTTGTCTCTCATGATTTCTCCTCCTTTAATTCTTCATCTGGATCTTCTTCTTCCAGTTGAAGGATAAACTTGAACTCATCTGAAATAAAGTTACGTTCAAAACTGATAATTTAGTGCCTTTCTGGTCTGAGTTACTTAGTTCAAAACATTTTGAGAAGTGACATTTGCAGTTTCACGATATCATACATAGTGTTGTCAAATATTGAATATGATGTGATAATAAAATTAATTGAGTAATTAAGGAGACAAAGTTAGAGATAAACCTAGTACTCACAAGAACCCAACACCACACCCCAAATTACACTATGGTTGAGCTCACCTTCTGTCAAAGGTTGAACCGATAATCGAGCCCTTGTAAACAGGGAGAGCTTCTCAAGGGGACCGCCATTTGTCCTATGTTCGACGTGTATCTGCTTTAATTCCTTCAATGAAATGAAACGCTTCAATTTTCTGACATATTTGACATCTACCATGATCCACTTAGGGTCGTCCTTTGAGCTTGATTTATCAAAATGAGGATCTTTGCTATCAAACTGTGTGTGATCAACGTAACCTTCCTTAACAATCTGTAGGAAAACGAGTAGTGGGAAAACAAGATTATTAAACAAATGTTAGAGAACTAGATAACCATTACGGCAAGCAAAGCATAACGAGAGGGCACTCTAGTGAGTAGTCTATCGCATTGCAAATAATCCTTCGTGGACAATTGATTGTGAGCTAAATAGTAACCTGTTTAACCTCACAACCTTCGTGAATTCTAGACTGAACAAAACTACCTATTACAATACCTTATTGCCTGAGTAAAGCAATGATGAGATATATCATAATTAGTGATCTTTGAAGTTCAAGTGTTAACAGTGAATGACTGCTTATGGGAGAGAATGCAGCCCATCAATTAAGAAAAAGATAAATATATAAAGCAAGCTGAGAATCTCAGACACACTTTGAAGCAGTACAGAAAACTTTACGGTAAACTATGGTACAGCATACGAAAATAAAAATCAACCAACAATCAAATCTAGGTTATTCCAATCTTTGAAGTCTTGATTTGAAGTGGTATCAAGCAAAAAGCTATGATGAAGGGAGATTTTAAAATTTACATCAGATTAGGTCACAATAAAATCTCATTATTAATTCATATTGATAAACTGTTTAATCAATTAAAGGATATTAGAAAATCTGTTTCTTGTTGGGGGAGGAGAAGAGAGGGGTTAACTTACCTCTGTGATTCCCACAATTCCAGGTTCCTTACAATTGCTGTGATAATAGAAAGCAGATTGTCCGACTTTCATCTGATCTCTCATGTAGTTACGAGCTTGATAGTTACGAACACCGTCCCAGCAAGTTGTTTGGTTTGGTTCCTTCTCGAGATCATCAAAACTAAACTAAAATTGAATAAGATAAATTAACAAAAATTATAAAATATTACTTACAAAAGCATTTTGAAAACACCCACCAGAATGGCAACAACATATTAACAAACAATCAATTGTTTATTGCCATTCTCAGGCTGATGGGTTTATTAAATCATCCTCTGGACATTCTGCAATTGATCGGTAAGAGTGTGGGGGGATTTTATTTGGGACATGTTTTCTGTCTCTTTATCAGAATACATACTCCAAGTCTTCCTCCTTCTCATCCAAGCATTTTTTATTTTTGAATACATCACATTAAAATAAAATAAAATAAAACTGTTAGCAAACTGCTTATCCACTAGAGAGCCTGTGTAGGAGAATGTGTAAAAGTAAGTTGGCCTGACGTTTCAATCCTAGCAGGATCTTCTTCAAAGGCTAAATGACAAGTAACAGTAACAGAAGGGACAAAAACACGCACAGAATACAGACAGGTTAATGAGTATGGTGAACACAAAGAGATAGATGTAAGGGGATTAGTAGACAAGGGATGGAGAGAAGAAAGAAACCAACAGGGGAAGAGGAGAGGTAGGAGATAAACAGTGGAGGGACAAAGATAGGATTAAGGGAAGGGGGTAGGGAATAAACTGGAGAAGGACAAAGACAGAAAGCTGAAGAGGAGGAAGATTTGGGTGGAAAGTAACAACCAGGGGGAGCTTGTTGTCGCAATCTCTTCCCTTTTTGTTCTTCATTGCCAAAGAAGATTACATTACATTAACATAGTTTAAAAATTGAACACTGCACATGAGTCCAAACTTTGGTCAATCACACTACTATTTAAATACCACTTTCTCATAGAGGGATTAATGTTAGATGAAGTAAACATGTAAGATATTAATCTGTATTTTTTCAATGGAGATCCTTTGGCCGTCCTCCTTTCAATGAGAAATTTTAATCATTGATAATCTGTGAAGTAACCAGTAAGTGTTGGATAAGTTGCTAGTATTAACAAACCAATTTACCTTCATTTCAACCCCATTTTCAATCCGACTTTCTGGCTCTGACTTCATCAACCATTTTGTAAATATTTTGGGTGGAGGCCTTGGTGCATCTTTCTTCTTCTTCAGTTTTGCATCTGTGAGAATGAACAACATATATATTTAAAAATATCTTACTGTAGTTTGGTTTAAGCTGGTAATTGTTGTTTAGAATGAGGGATTAAAAGTCATCAGCAGTGGCCACAAATTCAAAGAAAAATTGCTGAAGGATTTCAAAGTAACTTTTTTAAGGTTATGACTCCCTATGTTCTTCACATTTATTGAGGAGTTCTTGTTTGGATAATAGTATGTCACAATGAGATAAAATGACTAGGCTGGAGTGTGGCAGTTAACTCATGCTTATTTGAGCACGAGTGGCAAATATTTCAGTCCTTAACAATAGAGTTGTCATGTAGGACTAAAGGTTAGGCTACTGACTGTAGGTTTACTTTCACTTTTTTTTCAGTAGTTAAGGCAGATTTACTTGATAAGTTGACATTAGTTCACTACACACAATGCCTGGTCAGAGGCAGAGCAAATGACTAACGAACATTGACTTCCAAAATAAACGTTGTTTACCAGCTTTTGTATCACCTTCATAGTTCATACAAACAGGCTAGCTTTACATAAACTTACACACTGTAAATAATTAGGTAAACTTAATAACCTCGACGTTACTTAAAGACAATATACTTGGTACTAGTTAAACGAAATATCACCAACCTTTCGACTTCTGAGATTTTGCTTTCCTCTTTCCGTGAGGCATTGTGGATGATTTTCATAAACCTGAGCAGCGATTGAAATTCAAATTGGTTTGCTTGAAAACGAAGGTTGGACCTCGATGCAATTCACTTTTCAGTTTCTTCACAGTTATCAATCTCTTCAATTTGTTATTAACAGAATTTAGGCACGCTGCTTAATGAAGGGTGCACAGAATAAATAACATCTCACGCGGTATCAAGAAAAAGTCGCATATTTTAACATAGCGCCATCGATAAAGAATTGGGACTGGAGAAACCCAAATATCGTGATAGCCGCACACGGAAATAAAATAATGTGGTTTTCTTCTTATGATTACTACAATCGTCTATATCAGCAAAACGATTCGGTTAGCCTAATAACCTTGGAGTAATGTTCAGGGAATGCCTCAGCTTTCAGAATCACATAACAGAATTTACAACGATCATAGATTATCGAAGAAGCAAGTATTATATATTTTCCCATGATAAACTAAAATAACAAAATAAGCCTAGAAACAAATTCGAGACATACCCTATAGTATGGTATTACATTTTCAATCTTTCTGAAGGCAACAACAATCCATTTTATTTGTATTCTTTTGTTACAAAATAATAAGACAACTGAAGTAGTAACCGAAGGCGGACATTGTTGATTGTTAAAATGTATTAGCCTGCTATGATATTGCAAAAAAAAAAAAGAATTGCCATGATATTGGAAATCTTAAATATTCTGCTTTAATTTGCCTGACTACATCTTGACAGAAGAAGGTTAGGCCTGGACTTCGTGTCACGTGTTTAGACATCTAATCAAAGTTGGCTTTTACATTACACTAATGGAATGTCACGGTACATTTCTCACCCAGTTATACACACGGTCTGTCTCGGCTAGTCTACTACTTCACAGGAAGTTTTACCAATGCTCTCCGCTGTCTTTCCCAAGCCTATACGCACACCGACGAAATGAAGAATTTATATGTACATATTTTGACAAGAGGTGGCCGAGGTATATTTGGTATTGCCTCTAACAAATAAGACTCACTCTTGTTCAAACAAGACGGAATTTGTCTTCCTCGTTGACACATTCAATTGATTTATTAAACCAATTGCAATGTCTGGACAAATTTGGAGGGTAAATTTTGAACTACTTTTGAAACCATAGGAAGCCTAAAAAGCAAAGCAAGATACGAAACATGATCTAAACCGTTCGACTTGAAATTGCAAGAGTTGGAAATCGACGACTGAAGCGTTCCTAATTTTGTTTACATATAACTGGAGACGTCTCAGTGGAACTTTCAGTTACACATTTGCCACATACTTTAGCAATACTTCTTTTCAGAAAGTAGTTGGGGGAGGATGGGGGTGGTGGGAGGGGGATGTGGGGTGGGGGCGTAACGGAAGCAGGCCGTGCCAGGAATTCTGAGTTGGAGGGCACCAATATATTAAGAAAGAACACCTGCACTTTAAACGAGGGACACAATACTCGTGTCTAAGTAAATTATAAACTAGTGATTTTTTATACACTTGATGATGTGGCAGATTTGGGTGTGGTACAGTATTCTGTACCGGGGAGAGGGGGAACGATGCCCTGTGCGCGGCCAGGCTACGAGCCTGTGTGGAAGTCAAGAATAGATTTCTCCCAAGTTTATGGGTTTCAAGATGGAGCTAGCTCGAACGTCTCAACATCGGTTTCAGTGACACGAGTTGCTTGTTTCTCTTAACGCCATGTACGAAATAATGTAAATATATTTGGAGTCTAGGAGTGTTAGCTCAGTGGTTAACGCCGGTGCCTTTCAATCATAAGGTCCCGAGTTCGAGTCACTCCAAGATTAATGTATATAGTCCAGTTACAGATCTGGTTGTTGACAATTGACAATTCATAATCATGGACGTTAGATATGAATGTAAGAGACTGACTTGGGTCAGCTTGCGGCTTGATAAGCCAATGATGGCTCCTTCGCGAGTTCCTGCTTGCAGGAGGATTTAAAATACATTGGTTTCAGTGACACGAGTTGCTTGTTTCTCTTAACGCCATGTACGAAATAATGTAAATATATTTGTCATCTCACTGATGAGAAATCACGTGACAGGTTTGGTGCGTGACTGACTAGTCACATAGAAACACACGATGCGACTGAGAGAGATACTGTGCAGACAGACACAGTAACAGCAGACTTGGAGTATGAGTATGATAATTATTCATATGACATGCGTACAAGTATGTGTATAGCTCAAAGCACAAGTACCTTATCATGCCACATAGCGTATATCTATAATAAAAGTTCGAAATTCATCGAGTACCATGAGTATGAGTGTACACCGTACACGTGGGCGAATACAATTACCGTATGTCTATACAGGTAACTAAATATGTTTGAATATAAAACTTGTTAAATTGTACGGACTCATGATAAGCCTGCACTACGCCATTGGCCTTTTTACAGTGACGTATACGATATGCCACTTTAGCGAACATTTGGATATTTGTGGTATGAAAAGTCGTATGAAACTGCATTTGCCTGCAAAAACGCAGTATTGAAGTGCGCGTGGAGTGCTTGCAGTAGTATGAAGAACTTTTCGGTTGTTCATGGTGTTAGTTTTTGGGCGGACAACACCAGGGAGTATAGTCATGTAGGTACCTACAAAGTGAGGGCGCTTGTGAGCGCAGTGACATGGAGACTCTACCGTGACAGGCTTAGAACAAGTTGGCTACGCAGCTAGCCTCTGAAACTGCAAATGTACAGAGACTATATGACACTTTCAGTTTAAACGTCCAGTCATGTAGTTATTGTTCACTTGGCCAGTAATGCCAATATTGTAGCACGCACGCGCACTACAATTATGACGTTGATTGAAGCTCCGACTGTGACTGTCGCAAACAGTGACTTTCTTATTACTTATTATATGTCGAGTTAAAGCTAATAATCGCAATGCCGCCCCCCCCCCCCCATAGCCTCCCCCTACCTACACCTGTATGTTACAATACGAGTACAAATATACTGGTTCAATCCACGTCTGTTTTATAACTGTATAGCGTATATACAGTACATCTTATGTAGAAACACTATGAGTTTATATAACTGTTTAACATATAGAAAGATCAAACAGACATATAGTCAAAACTAAGACAGACAGACAGACAAAAAGACAAACAATAAGACAGACAAATACGCAGACAAGCACAGAAACAAAAACATAGGCCAGACTACAGAAAGAAACCAAAAAGAGACTAGCCAGTCTGGGGCAGACAGAAACATTTTAATTTGAAAATTATTGACTATTTCAATTCTACCCAAAGTTTATACTTTCAACTCATAT
>JAIPMN010004014.1:0-36906 GCA_020650975.1 Apostichopus californicus | reverse complement strand
AATGTCTGGTAATTTGACCTCAAAATGACCCCTTGTGACCCCTAGTTTATTTACTTCTGTTTCTTCTCAATTTTCAGACTAGACAATATCTCCATCATCACAGTGCGGGCACACCTTCAACCTACCTTCCAGTCTGCTGGAAGTCACTGGCCTTGACCTTATTGACATGACTCCGCTTCAATGTCAATTGACAGTGGAAGGAGATCAGGTCAAGAAGATTCAGTTTGACTATCCTGTTACTACAGATGTATATAGTTGAAAGTCTAAATAGGAAACTGATCACTAGAGGTTATTTTTGGACAAAGTGAAACATATTCATGTACAAAGATTTTCTACTTAAGTTATTCACTACATATCATACTTCCAGTCTTATCAAACATCTATCTTCAAATAAATTATTTTTTATTCCTTGCCAGAGGCTCAAAGAATCTATGCAATCATGATTGTGTGTGTGTCAAGATGTCCTCCTGTAGGTATGAATACAGGTTCTACAAAACCTGTATTCTTAACTTCTGTTGAACATGCCATGTAACAATTCAGTTAATCTAGATTAATGGTATTTTTTTCGCAAAAATGAGTATCTTAAGCAAGTGTATAACAATGAAAATTTCTACATACGGTTCAATAACATAGCCTACCAGACAACGTCAGTAGTGACCTCATTCTGTTTGTGAACACCACAATTAAGAAATGCGATGTTAACAGCTTTCTGGTTATTACATGCAGTATTCACATATACCTTTCATTATCTTGGGCAGTCTCAAGGAAGTAGTCTACTGTACCCCTATTGTTTATTTATTGTACCAGTCATCCAGTAATAAGAGAGGTCAGTCTTAAAATTAATGTTTTCACATAAGGTACAGCTCTGGTCAAACTTCATATTTGGTAGATTGGTCCACAATCAGTGACGGCTGTACATGATATCTATTCAGAGAAAACAAACCGGAGGGGGGGGTGGAGGACTTTAACCCTCACAACATATCATTTTATACTTCCAGTCTTCTCAACCAATTCTTTCCCCCCAAAATAGTACTTATTTATCATGTGTGCTCCAAAAGTCACCTATATTTCAACTAACAAATTTATATCACCTTGCCAAATGTAATATACAACACATTCCTGCCATTTAGTCTTTAGACAGACTATGACATTGTTATTGTTTTAAGCTTCTTTTTATATTCCTTTTACATCATTTGTTCTGCTATATTTATATGTTTATAGTTCTACCAGACAACGTCAGTAGTGACCTCATTCTGTTTGTGAACACCACAATTCAGAAATGCGGTGTTTACAGCTTTCTGATTATTACCTGCAGTATTCACATATACCTTTCATTATCTTGGGCAGTCTCAAGGAAGTAGTCTACCCCTATTGTTTATTTATTGTACCAGTAATCCAGTAATAAGAGAGGTCAGTCTTAACATTAATGTTTTCGCATAAAGTACAGTTCTGGACAAACTTCATATTTGGTAGACAGGTCATAGGTCCACAATCAGTGATGGCTGTACATGATATCTATTCAGAGAGAACAAACCGGAGGGGGGGGGAAGCTTTTACCTTCACAACATATCATTTTATACTTTCAGTCTTCTCAACCAATTCTTTCCCCCCAAAATAGTACTTATTTATCATGTGTGCTCCAAAGGTCACCTAAATTTCAACTAACAAATTTATATCACCTTGCCAACATGTAATATACAACACATTCCTGCCATTTAGTCTTTAGACAGACTATGACATTGTTATTGTTTTAAGCTTCTTTTTATATTCCTTTTACATCATTTGTTCTTTTATATTTTTATGTTTATAGTTCTATCAGCCATTTCTAGAATAGTGTTGAAATAAAACGAGCCTATAAAACAAACAATTACGACTATGTCA
Source organism: Apostichopus californicus (assembly GCA_020650975.1). Classification (NCBI taxonomy): domain Eukaryota; kingdom Metazoa; phylum Echinodermata; class Holothuroidea; order Aspidochirotida; family Stichopodidae; genus Apostichopus; species Apostichopus californicus. The sequence goes on along the minus strand of JAIPMN010004014.1, from coordinate 35,025 downwards.
TTTCTGTACATTTTATGTGTTGGAAATGCTGAAAATTTGGGGTCACTAGAAGTCATTTGAGGTCAAATTGCTAGACATTGTTGGATCAACATGAAACTTGGTACATATAGTCAACATTTCGTGCTGAAAATTGGGGAGGTCATTTTACTAGACATACTTTAATAGAACCCTCAAATTCGATTGGTCTTATCGTGAGGTTATCTAACGAATAATCAACGCTATGTGTTTAATGTTATTGCTAGATGCACTCTGGCTTCGCTTGCATTAAACCCAGATTGTTGATTATTCTATAGATAACCTCACTCTAAACTCAGTGAAATAACCCCTAATTGTTATATCAACATGAAACTTGGTACATAAGGTCATTGAGATCGAATTTGGTAATTGTTATCAAAGTTCACTGGAAGTATATCTTATTAACCGCAGCAGCTATATTGACATGGTTTGCTATATAGTTGTAGACTCAAGTGTTCTGGAACTGGTGATTTGCATGGATACCGATGAAAACCACTGATCGCTCAATAGGCGAGACACTTGGGGTGGATCACCTTGTTTTATTTATCATGAAATGTTTCAATGGCATTTTACATCAGTGGAAATAATATAGATGGAGATACAGCAGCATTGCTGCTCTTGTTATCCTTCTTCTAGCCCACCCAATTTTTTTAGGATTAACATGGTATTCAAGATGTGCTTTTTTTAGTGAACAATATAAATGTACAGTATATTCTTCATGAAATTACTCCCAAACAAATTTTGAAGTGATTTTCTCCTTTTTAATTTGTACAGATATTCAGATGATCACATACCTCAACATCCTTGTTTGAAAGTCATCGCCAACAGCGAACAGAAGATTAACATGACCATATCAAGACGACTCATAACCATGGAAAAATATCAGTCTATGCAGGTACGTTGTCTGAAATGGCATAGAAAGGTGAATCGAATACTTAATAACCACAAACAAGGCATGGATCCAGGAATAGGATTGGGGGAGAGGTGGGGGAGAGGTGGGGAGGGGGTGTACATCCTCCTTTTCAACCCTACACAAACACATTACGAGGACATAGTTATTAACACAACCTTAAATGTTTGCAATTATAGACCTGATTCATAGTAATTCAAATATGCCTCAGAATGCATCACATCTCATGCATAAAAATATGAATTTTTTTCTTTCGATGGACGACCTCCACATCCCTTACATCGGGGTCGGCATCAACAACCCCAGGGCCCTCTCCCCCTCCCCCTTTCCTTTTTAAATCCTGCATCTGCCGGTGTAAATCCAATGTCTACTCTGTGATAGTATGCAGCACTTGGGCCTGACTGTTATCACCGTTACAGCGTGCGAGTGTGTGCATGAATGAATGTTAATACAATTACACACACCCACATGTATCTTACACTGTCGGAAATGTCAATTGTCGCTTACTAAGCACAATCAAACACCATGCCAGATGCAAAGTTGTCACCTTAGAGAGTAAAGTAGTGTGTGAAAATCTATTGGTTTGATGCAGTCCTTGGTTTAACTCTAAATCTGACAAACAAAGGCTAGGATTTGGAAGATATGTAGCATGGACTTAAATTAAATGGACTAAGATTATAAAAAAAATGGATATTACTGTGTACTGATGTAGGTGGACGTGATATATAGAAAATATTGTAAAGATTTCGCTGTGACTTGTAACAGTGGAGCCAGCAATACTTCACTGGGGTTGGTCCATTTGGTCTTTACAAGTTCAACCTAGTTAGCCCTCGCTTGGTTTGTATCTTACTCCTCAAGCTCTTTTGTGAAAGTCTATTCCTGCTGCAGAACCTTCATTAACTAAGATAAGGCTGACAGTTTCGGTTACTTTGTAGATCACATGATACCCGGAAAATCACCGTTTTCTTTTCGGGTATAAAACAAAGTGAGGGCTAAACCGAATTGAACTCGTAATGTAGAAAGGGAAACTAAAGGCAAATTTCCAAAAGCAATGGTTTGTGATATTTTTCAAGTTAAATGGATTGTTGTGTATATATGCTTATATATTCCTATGGTCTTAGGACACTACTTGCATAATAGTGAGTTTTACCTTTCCGCAGGAATAATATTATTGCCCATTTTTGCCTTTGTCTTTATAACAGAACATAAATCCATTGGATCAAGTCGAAGCAGAAATCAAGACCAGGACATACGAGGGCAGCAATGCAATAAGGAAAATCTATTTCCCCAACAACAGTGGTTGCCAGTCGCACAACAAAACACTCCCTTTAACCTGAGGGGTAAGCGGAGTGTTTGATGCCAAGGATTCTTCGATGCCAAGGAGAGTCTTTGATGCCAAGGATTATTCGATGACGAGGATGAGTACTGAGAACAAGTGAGACGGGAAGTGAACTATCAAATTCTGCTGCAAAGACGTATGAAGCAGACAAGGATGAAAAAGGAGAGAGGGTTTTCCGGGGAAGGAGTGGACGGAAGGAGAATGTGAACGTGAGAGGATCAGTTCCAGGGTCCTGGAGAAATGGAGTCTCTTGATTGGACTATTATATACCTCATGCATATTGATGAATGATGATGAAGATTTTATTTAGAAAGTAGAGAATATCATAATATTTGTATTAGACGTGGACCGAGTGGAACATGTGTTGACTTGATCTCTTCTAAGTAAAAAGGGATAATATACACTTGGTGATAATTGGCGTATACCGATGGTTCGGTGACCTAAAGCCAGTTTTAATGTCACCGTTGATGTGACTTGACTGTTGTCCGGTTACCGTTAGTGTAGGGTTACCATATTTCTTTGGTCGATAAGTTTATCCGTACTGTCTGAACATTGTTACCAATTTGCTTATATTGCAAAATAGCTATGTAATGCTAAAGGAGTTTGTCCATCCGTCTAGTTTTAATGTGTCATTATAAATCTGTTAGTTTTATTTTCAGTTTTGCCTTTGAAGAAGATCGAATTTGTCGAACCCTCTAACTTATTCAGGCTTTTTGCAAGATATATAAGCAGTTTGTTAACAGCTTTCTTTTCCCTCCCTTTCAATGAAGTAAATTCTTAGAAATCCGATCAAATAACACTTCTATTTGTTCAAAAGGGTACAAAACTGTATTGATAATCTTGCTACTAAGAAGGACTTTGTAATCGTTTTTATTGCAATCGTGTGCTTAAAATATATAGATGGTAAATTCATCCTAGCTCTTAAATTTTTTCTATGATTAGCATCGATTTATTTCAACATTTTTATTTATTTTTTATTGAACAGTTAGTTCAAAGGTGGTAATAACAGGGCTGGAGAAATTAGTGACGTTAAAAAACTGATTTGGTTTGAAATGGATTCACTCCTGTTAAATCCATGTATCCATTAATCAGTGAACCATATTGGAAGTAAATGTTGTTTATCCTTCTCTAGCAACTCTTTGCATATACCAATCTCTCTGGTTGGCTCTAAATGGATGCAATATTTTGATGGTTATAAGTGGATGTATTATGTTTATGCTATAAATTTTGTCCTAATTGATGTATGTTTTTGTTTTGTTTTCTGTGTGTGTGTGTGTGTAAGCTGCTAAACCTGGTTTCTTACTTTTATACTTCCACCTGCTCCAAAGAACAGAAAATTAAAAGGCTCTAGCTGGACTTGAACCGCAGACATGGAGCTTGTCTGACTCTCTCGGTTACATTGCACTAGCCACTGCGCCACAGTAACTGTTGAGAAATAATGCTCAATTCTAATATTTCAATTTCAGAATGGAATTAGGGCCAAATGAAAAGCAAATAAAAATGCTGCCTCACCTGGGGTTTGAACCCTAGACAAGGAGTTTGACTTATTCTTTCAATTACAGAGCACCAACCACTGTGCCACAGTAACTGTTGGGAAAGTAATGCTCGTTTCTAATATTTCAACTTTAGAATGGAAGTACACTTCAAATTCATTATGTGAGTGAAAAGTTCTGTTGTTTTTTCATAACAGTCCAATTTTCATAACAGTCCTAGCCTGAGAACATTTATAAACACTACACTTTCAAACTCTGTATGTGGATCCATATTTGTGGGGAGAAGAACCCTATTGTTTTTCATAGAGGTCAAAGGTCATCTGAGGTCAAAGTCTGAAAATTTGCTAGCTAAAGTTTCAAAAGCAATGGTAAGCTTTAATGAACTTAATACTTGGGAATGTGGATTCAAATTATTAAGTACAAGAACCTTGCATGAACAGTTTAAATTCAATTTTTCTCATGAAAAGGAGTTAGTGAGGAGTTATATAGCCTCTTGGCTTTCTGGTCGTTTATAGAACATCCCCAAATAAAATTCCCCAAACACTGCCACAGTACAAAAAAAAAAGGGTTGTGGTGCAGTTTCACTGGGTAATTTAGAGAATGCAAATTATATGTTCAGAGATAGAAAAGGAAAATGAAACAAACATAACAATACAAAAAATAAAGCACAATTTTTTGACCATTTTATTGATGAGATAAGAAATAACACACCACATACCCACCGTGATATAATCATGCTTTGATTGACACACAGAACCTCTTATATTCAGCTGAGACGCATGCTAGTATACAATATTATACAACACCTAATTATATTCCGGCCATTTGATTGGTCAATTGCTTGTCGATTGCATGCAAAATCCGCTCTATTGCACGCTATGAAATAGAACCATGCGTTATACTTTTTTGATAGCACTTTTTTTCAATGGTAAGAGAGCAGAGAAACCTGTCTGTTCACAACAATCTGTTGCATGAGTGCATTTTACATCCAATTATATCCAAATTTGAAGGTGTTGTATAAAACAAATAATGAATGGTTTCCATTCATGTAATAGTGCAAATATTTCATTCGTTGAAAGATGTAATTTGTTCCATTCAACTCGGCTGCGCCTCGTTGAATGGAACATTCCATCTTTCAACTCATGAAATATTTGCACTATTGCACTCATAACCATTCATTATTTGTATACTTTTGTACTGTAATATTTAAAACAAAATGACAGTAAATGTTATCATAATATATCATTGTAACCATGTAATATTATATGCAACAACAATATTATTGTGGATGTTTTATATTATTATGATATAATGTGAAACAGTTAATAGCATGGTGGGCTCGTAATTGACGCACTTAAGAATTTGATCAACGATGTCTATCAAGAAAAAATTCAAATCACTCAACTTAATACATTTTCATATGTGTGTAGTTACTCAGCTCTGAGCCTCTAAGCTCAGGTCCCAGAGAGTAGTGGTATCATGTTGAGGTAATTTTGGTTATTTTTAGGGAGTAAGATTTCCAAATGCCCAACATAAGTGCAAAACTGTGGGGGGGGGGGATGTTTAAAGGTTTAAAAAAAAAAACAATTTGATCAGCACATAGCTGAAATGGATTCAAACTCATGAAATATGTAATTCTGGTTGGCTGCAAAAAGTTTAGGTTGCCTGCTGTATCGTTGCTAGTAATATTTGAAGGTGCGTCAATTATGAAGGTGCGTCAATTATGAAGCCTTTGCTATACTTCATGCAACAAAATAATATTGTGGATGTATTATATTGTTATGATACAATATTATTGTCCGATACCATGTGAAACGGGTCATACTTTATGCAACAATATGATTGTGAATGGTTTATATTATATTATTATGATACAATATTATTATATCTTACTATGTGAATCAGCGTGCTGTTTGGTGTTTCATTATTCTCCATGTGAGAGTACAGACTGATTTTTTTTATTTCAACAAACTGATATTATTCTTAGCCCCACTTTCCTAACATCTTTATCCGAAACCATTCAGTTGTCACGCATCAGTGTCTACAAATTTTACCAGATTTTCAGATATGAAAGTTAATCACAAACAGAAATGCTGAGAATATAATCTGTGGTTTCTAAAAGACTCCATTATAAAAATCTCAATATTTGCTAGGCCATATACATATACCCCCAAGTATTAGTGCAAGAAAAACGATAAAAGAGTTCCTAAATTTACATCCCCAAATTGCATGACTCTCAGAATCATTTACAGCTATTAAAGAGAGCATAAACTCATAGTATTGAGCGCATCGAGTGTAACACACACAAAAAAGAACAAATAAAATAAAAGATTTACATTTCATGCCCATTTTGAGTCTTTCTGTCATACTGAGTGTTAAATTTTTCATTTCATTTCATTTATTTGTTTCTCCTCAATATACAGGTTTAACAGTAAACAATAACTAACAAAAATGTAAATACAACAAGGAAGGAAGGAAGTGACCTAGAAAACCTTGCCAGGCTTAACGAGTTGTGCCTCTCCCCATACAAAGGAAAATATATCAAAAGACAAAATAAAACCTAACCCCCCCCCCCATCCTACACAGTTCACCTTCAAGCATGAAAACTAAGAACTGCAAAGTCATTCAGAATTTTGATGATACATTAAAGTAACAGTACCATCCCACATCCTAATGATTTGCATATTCTCCTCCCTGCACCACACCCAAACATCTCGTACTAGTTGTCCACCCCAATCCAATCCTCATCTCTCACACTAACAGAGGAAACAATCAATATAACAGACTGGAATGTACAAAAAAAAAAAAAAATCAAGTAAAAGATGGTTCATTAACCTAATCAAATAACCCCATTATTACCACTAATAACTGACTATAGCACCCCATTATTGTCACCTCACCCCTATTCCCTCCTGCATGCATTGTTCTCTTTACCAGACACCAATATTCCACCTTTAGTTACATCAACTTGGGCATGCTTGCATGCAATAATTTACTTACATGATTAAGAATTTTAACAAAGGTAGCAGGTTTACTGTGAAATATTTAAAAGGATACTTCAGGTGAAAATTTATACCTGTCGGATGACGGAGGGACACGTTGTAAGCATTCTGGTGAACTCTGCATTAATTTCCTATAAACCGTTTTTGGAGAGAACAACCTTTTTCAAAGTTGGTATGTTTTGCAGCAGATGTGAACTTGAAGCAAACAGGTGTGATGTCATAGAAAGCACAAGAAAAAAATCTGATTTGTTTTCAAAATTTATCCACCAATTAGTCAGTTAAGCCAACCGTGCCACAAAAAAAGCTGCAGCGGCTGCAAGATCCTGCTCAGCTAGGATGAATCAATATGGAACCATAGAGAGTACTCTATGCAGACCCAGCAGTGCCTTCTGTGTGATAACTGCAGAGCACAATGGATTGTGTCCTTCACAGCATGGCTGAAGGATGCATAGCCCCATCTATATGACATGGTACCTTAAAAAGACTTGACTCCAGTATACATTCCAGGTTGAAAAAAAGAGTTACTAATTAACATAATCTCATTAAACAAGTTCCTAACTCCATAGAATCAACACAAGTTGAATCATCTGGGTTTATCCTGGCTACAGCCCCATCCATATGACATGGTACCTTAAAAAGACTTGACTACAGTATACATTCCAGGTTGGAAAAAGAGTTACTAATTACACATAATCTCATTAAACAAGTTCCTAACTCTTCATAGAGTCAACACAAATCTGACCATCTGGGTTTCTCCAGAGCTCCCTGATAACACTAAATATGGCCAAGTCTGCTAATATATTTATGATTTCAAGACTGAACATCAAACGTGGAACATCTTTGTGTTTTCAGGTCTTCGTTGACTCCGCATTTCACCCAGACTGGATAAACCTTGGTCATCTGATTTTACAAGACTTTCCATGGAGCACTTTTTCAATCTGCAAGGTGGGTTTATGACATTGGTTGTCTGCACAATTTTCTTCTTCTTTTTTTAGTTGCCAGACGTAATCGCTAATCTATCAAACATCTCGCCCAAAACTTCTTCATCTTTAGGTTCACATTGCTGAAAATTATCATAAAGTAAGAAACAAACGTTTAATGTTTAATATTTATTATTCACATAAATATTAATATTCACATTTACCATGACACGATTATCTGTCCGGGGACATAATTATGAATTTATTTATAAATCCTCTTTAGGTATATCATGAAGAAATTTCATAGCCAAAAATTCAACCTAACAAATGACTTTCAGTACTAACGTATGACACAGAAAACATACACAATGAGTAAAACAAAAAGTATGCAAGTGTAGAATTATTCCAACAACTATGAAACAGAGAGGACATCGCTACTAAATTTAGCCACCTCTGGAGAATAGCTTACGTAAACACCAATGTTCAAATTCTCTTTGAAAGATCAACTCTCAAAAGCAGCAATTGATGTGTCTGTATCGTATACCATCCTAATTAACATAATGTCCTCACCTTGTATTTGTAGTATAACTTATAAACATTATCCATTAATAGAATATTTATCTCCCTGAGCTTCACCAGGAATACCATCCTAATTAACATAATGTCCTCACCTTGTATTTGTAGTATAACTTATAATCATTATCCATTTATAGAATATTTATCTCCCCGAGCTTCACCAGGAATACCATCCTAATTAACATAATGTCCTCACCTTGTATTTGTAGTATAACTTATAAACATTATCCATTAATAGAATATTTATCTCCCTGAGCATCACCAGGTTACCATCCTAATTACCATAATATCCTCACCTTGTATTCGTAATCTAACTTATAATCATTATCCATAAATAGAATATTTATCTCCCTGAGCATCACCAGGTTACCATCCTAATTACCATAATGTCCTCACCTTGTATTTGTAGTCTAACTTATAAACATTATCCATTTATAGAATATTTATCGCCCTTAGCATTCCCCAGGTTACCATCCTAATTAACATAATGTCCTCACCTTGTATTTGTAATATAACTTATAAACATTATCCATAAATAGAATATTTATCTCCCTGAGCATCACCAGGTTACCATCCTAATTAACATAATGTCCTCACCTTGTACTTGTAGTCTAATTTATAAACATTATCCATTAATATAATATTTACCCCCTGAGCATTCACCAGGAATACCATCCTAATTAACATGTCCTCACCTTGTATTTGTAGTCTAACTTATAAACATTAATAGAATATTTATCCCCCTGAGCATCACCAGGTTATCATATACCATCCTAATTGATATAATGTTCTCACCTTGTATTTGTAGTCTAACTTATAAACGTTATCCATTAATAGAATATTTATCCCCATGAACATCACCAGTAATACCATCCTAATTAACATGTCCTCACCTTGTATTTGTAATCTTACTTATAAACGTTATCCATTAATAGAATATTTATCCCCCTGAGCATTCACCAGGTTACCAGGTCCTAATTAACATAATGTCCTCACAAAACATAATGTCCTCACCTTGTATTTGTAGTCTAACTGTACTTTAGCCCAAGACGCATACTTGGTGTTCTCTGTCTTCTTCTTAGCGGTTGATTTCGATGACGATGCTATATGATAGGCACACTAAACAAAACAACAACAAAAACAAAGAAATGATATTTATAGAGACTCACAGACATCAACCTTGAAGGAACAACAATAAGACAGTTGAGAGAACATCCACTGTCAGAGAACGATTGTTAATTATGCAATGACATAGTTTCAGTTTATAACGTTATTAAATCTTGTTGAGCTTAAATCTCTGACCAAAATTGGCTGAGGTTAGGAAAATCAGAACAAAGATGCTACTTCAGTGTAATTTTAACAAAAGGCATTATAACAAATGGCATTATAACAAAAGGCATTATAACAAACGGCATTATAACAAAAGGCATTATAACAAACGGCATTATAACAAAAGGCATTATAACAATATTCATTATAACAAAATACATTATAACAAAGCCATTATAACAATAGGCATTATAACAAAAGCCATTATAACAATAGGCATTATAACAATAGGCATTATAACAAAAGGCATTATAACAAAAGGCATTATAAGTAGGCAACTTGTTAGAAAGGAGTCATTTATCCAGGGAAGATGGCAAAACGTAGCCCAAACAGAGCACACATTGTCGCTTTCACAGACTAAAAATTTAATTATACTAACAATTGGACAGAAATCTGACGGTTTTGCAGACGAAACAATCAACGTTAAAACTACCACATCTGCGAGAAACAAAGCATTCTATTCTCATCTAGAGCTGAAGGGCTGAAATTGATGACATATTATATATAGATGTTAGGGGACAAGGTACTGAGATTAGGTTTTCAATCAATCGTGAGGGAATCTTTTGCCTGTGACATTAACCTGTGAAACAGTTCATACGTTATAAACAAGATAGATCTCTTCAGTTAGATTGATCGGTAACCATATTTGAGAGTAAAAAGAGAACAAGGTTTGGCCAAATGAATCAAACAGAATAAAATACAAACTTTGAGGTGAACTGTAGACTTCATAATCTAATCCACAATTCTTAGCAATGAATTCTTTTGTTACATTTAACCAATTAATGGTAGGCATCAATTAGTAACTATTAGGGAAATAAGTGGGGGGGGGTGGGGGAGGAGGGGAGGGGAGGGGAAGATAAAGAAACTACGAAATAACTTCCCCCCACTTGCAGTAAATTAATTATTATTATTATTTTATTATTATGATTAAATTATTATTATTATTATTATTATTATTATTATTATATTATTATTATTATAATATTATTATTATTATTATTGATATTATTATTATTATTATTATTATTAAGAAGCTCTTAGACTACTTACCAGCAACATGCCATATAAAGCCCTTATATTATTACTGTTCAGTTTCACTGCTTGTGCAAAATACTTCCTAGCTATCTCCAAGTTGTCTAAACCTCCCTGAGTGTAAAGAATCTGTAAACAAAATAAACAAGTGATTGACAAATCAAATCCCTGATACCAATGTTTCCCTCTGCTGTTGATTTATACGGTAGGTAAGTTCTCTTCCTTGACAGTGTGTATACAGCTTGTCGAAGCACACAGATGCAATATAATACACTGGTAGCAAAACAGGGCAAGGAAAGCAGAGTGTCAAAGGGAAAACTTTAAAAAATGCCCCATAATTATCATCAACCAAATGTAGCATACCCCGCATCCCCCACCCGCCCCCCCCCCACTTTCAATAAAAGTGAAAAGTGTCCCTTTTGCAAACTAAAAGCCTTCATTTTTTTCCCATAATAAATCCCATCCATTTTGGTAACATTAAAAAGTGTTCTTTCTTGTAAAGCAAATGACAACACTTTTTTGTTGGGGGGGGGGGGGGTGGATTTTTTGTGGGGGAAGGACATTTGGCAATTTGTTAAAAGTTAGGTGAGGATGGGTAATATGTGGAGGAGGAGCGGGGAACAGGCTCCAAAGTCTGCAGCGAAAATCCTGTACAAAGATCTGTGAAACACCCCCACCCCCCCAGTCCCAGCCCCATCTGAGCCATATCAGTGACAGCCCTCTTAATACCTCTATCTTACCTCTGCGTATCTCTGGTGGTACAGCTGATGGTGGGGATTACTCAAAATCCTTCCCCCTCCCAGTCCCAGCTCCATCTAAGCTATATCAGTGACAGCCCTCTTACTACCCCCTATCTTACCTCTGCATATCTCTGGTGGTACAGATGATGGTGGGGATTATTCAAAATCAGCTCCTCAAAGCAAAAGGCTGCCTTTGAATAGCTGTGGATGAGATTATTGATAAAAGTACTGATTTAGGAACAAATTCATTCCTTTTTTTTCTTTTTGCATGACATAGCAATGAAGAGGGTACATTGTTGGAACATCGGTGAGCGGCTATTCTGGATAGCAGGTTCCTGGTTACATAGCGGTATAACACTCTGTATGGAAGAAACTGAGATTTTTCAATATCGCCCCCCCCCCACTCCCCAAAAAAAGGTGGAACAAAAGAAAGAGAGGCATAAACAATTAAGCTCAAAACTAAATGAAACTTGCAACGTATTCAATACACGCAGGGATATCGTTTTTGTAACGTATCTATTTTCAATTTTCAGAAAGAACGGATGCAGAGAATCGGTCAGTAATTTTGGTCATACTCACTCTTGTTCTTGTATGTACAATTCGGCGAGCTCCATCCAAGCCTCGCTGTCACTCATGAAACTGAAGCAAATAGAAAGGCAAACAAAATATGTCTGAAACGATGAACCATTTTCTGCCACACGAATGTATGCTGTTACCTCTTAATGCAAAAGTAACATCCTAACAAATAAACCTTAAATTAGAAAGTTTTGTCTGATAGAGTACAGACTACCGACAGCCCAACATCCTCTTCACTCCAATATTATCTGGCCCCCCCCCCCACCTGCCCAGCCTAATTAATAATAATATATAAAAACTAATGGCAAATGTTTCTCATTCCAGAAAGCAGGCTCATCCATCAATCTGACTTGGCTAACCTAGTTTAGGGCACAAGGTCATTTTGGTCAGTTCCTCAGAAATAACTAGGAACTCAATAGAAAAACAAAAACTTAAAACATGTATCTTATTCATGACTTCGAGTAACATCTTGCCGATGCCTGCCTTACAACCTCTAGTCAAGGACCATAGTTCTGAATGCACCACATGAGTGATCTGTTGAATATATGTCATTAAAAACAAAAACATTTGAGGTTTTTAATTAGTTAAACCAACTGCTTAAAGTTAGCAATTAGGGCCAGACCAAGTAGCCAAAATTCAAAATTATTTCCCTTTTTCCTTGACCTAGATTTAAAGAACATTTTGAACCATTTAGAGTATTTTAGAGCTGAATATCTTGAAAACAAGAACCCTCCCCCACCCTGGGGTGAATCTGATGGGGGAGGTGGGAGAGGGGTGGGGAACTCACCTTGCAATATACTTATTCAACTCTTTGATTGCACTTGGGATATCATTTCTTCCTTTGTGGATGGCAACGAGCCTTTTCATCACCAGCTGCGACAGACAAAATTTAAAACAAGGAAAAAAAAGAAGAAAATTAAGACAACTTTCTACTCATTCAGGAGTGTTACAGCTTAAAGAGGAATCATTATATTTAAAGCAGGCTTTCAGTCCTTCTCTTATTTTGACAAGATACCCTTTACTGGTAAGGTTGTGAATAAAATCAGAATATCCTTTGAAAGGACGACCTAAGGCACAAATTTATTTTGTGGACTGATAAAATCGGTCAAGGTAGTATTTCTTTAAGGTTTTCAATTCTTGACCCATGACCGTTTTAAACAGACGAGGTTCATCTGTTAAAGTGACTGGACTATGAAGTCTAATACAAAAACCTCTAGGTCAAATATCATCAGAAACAACAAAAAAACTAAATGGGAGTACATAAGACATTAATGGATTCAAATGACATATTTATCATATGTTATTAATATTGTCAACAACTAACGATATTGATGCTCTGTTGTTTACATGAATTAGTTAAAAAAGAACACGTTTTGGTTGAGTTATTAGAATAAAAAATAAAACAATGGATTTTAAACTTTTTATCCTTCGCTGAGGAGAAATCATCATCATCGTCACTTTTAACCTTAAAGGAGTATTCCAGAGATTTAGCAGATTTTACAGGTGAATATATTGACAACAAGAATAAATTAAGAAAGATAAAACACTTCCACTCAGCTGTTCCATTTTACTTGGACTAAAACAAATCGATTCTGCCTTTAGTCATCCCACCATTCAGGCATGTTATGAAGCATACGACTGAACTTTGAGATTGCGCTGAAAGATCTGATTTATTGGCTCCATTATAGACCATTGCTATAGCTAGGAAAGTTTTGTGATTACATAATCGGCCTGCCACGGTCGTAAAATGACCTCGGGGTCTACAACTAGCCCGCATAGCTTCTTAAACACTGTGTGGAAATGTGTCCATGTCTACAGTGTAGTTAATCAAACAACGTTCACACGACCCTCGATTCAAACAAGGCAAAATATGTGGCAGGGCATTGCAGACCAATTGGTAAAAAGAGGTCATGTTACCACCAAGGCAGGTCATTCTACGTAATCTCAAGAAACTTTTCATTGATAGCGTGCTATAGTTGAGGTCTATACAGCAGACCTTTAAAGTGGTCTTGATGTGGACGACATGTGGGAACCTCGCAGAATAAATGAAGTCTTTTGTAAAGTCAAGCTTTAAAGTATCCGGATTCATCACATAACTCCTAAATATGAGCTCTATTAAAAAAACGTTTCTTCAAGGACTTTATAAACCACTTTTTGAAATAAAGGGAAAGGGTGAATTGAGATTAAGAAACAAGCCACACCAAAGATGAAGCAAAGATACCCCAGACTGCAGTATAACACCCATTGCAGGAATGATTAACCACCCATCGGGAGGAAGGGGTAGGCAATTGGAACGAGGAGGAGGAGGAGGAGGAGGGGGAGGAGGCAGAGGATCTATATCTAACAAAACAAATGAGTGAACATAACTTTCTCTTCCTAAATTCACATCAGTGAAACCTCACCCCGTTTGCTGGATCCCCTTTCAGTATTTCTTCATACGTTTCTTTGGCACTTTCATACCTGGAGAAGAAACAAATAAAGAAACAAAATTAGAAAGATCTGACCAGATGAAGTCATGTGTGAAGACCACCCTAAGGCCGGAATGTGTAGAACTGTTCTTTCGTTCGATCCAAGGTGAGGGTAGTCTCATTATTTTAGCAAAATATGTTACATAGTGAAGGTATATTTATTACTTTGCCCAGATAGGACGCATTCATCACAGAGACGAAAAGGACACTAACGCAAAAGAAGGAGGGGAATGAAACTGCAGAACAAACACAACTGTCCCTTGAACGGTGAATGCCTACAGTCAGGGGTCATCTACCAAGCAGAGGTCACAAGTGGAGATAACAAATAATCCTACATTGGACTCACCGCAACTGAATTAAAAAAAACGATATAGCAATCACAAAACGCAACAGAATGAAGCAAACACATCTGGGAATTGAGGAATGACAAGAAAGACTACCACATCAACTGGAGGATTGTCACAAAAGCCAGTCCGTACGACCTGGCAACGAAAAAATGCAACTTATGTATAGCCGAGAAGTATTTCATTCTACTGAAACCAGGATTGTGCACCCAGAACAAAAGAAATGAACTAATGGCTAAATGCAGACACCAAAACAAATACTTACTGAGTGCAGTAACGTAGAACCTTAAGTTGGTATGCACAGTCTTACTATAGGCACTGACGAATGCACAGGTATTTTGTATGTGTATGAAGCAGTCTGTCTGCCATTGTAGGATGGCTGTCTAGTCCAGACAACACCATCCATTATCCATATATATAGATACATATGCCAACTTAGGAGAAATGATACCAGATCATGAACTTAGGTAACAGATGATCCATGAAAAGATGTAGGCATACCTGTTACTTTCCTTCAACGTTACGAGTGATATAAACGGTTCTATGAATAAGAGTTCTGATAAATAACTACAGTTAAAATTCTATTTCATATCAGTTGTGACACAATTTTGGCTACGGCCAAAGGAAAGAGGTACTCACTCTCCTTCTGCTTCTTCCAGCATGCCATGTAACCTCTTTGATCTTGAACTCTGTGGGAATTGTTCACGTACTGCATGGATGCATAACCTGGCAAGACTTAGCTTTCCACAGTCGAGGGATGCTATACTGACTTGTTCAAACAAAGGCCAAACTAAACAAAAGGAAAAGAATTTTCTTTTCATGAAAGTGGTAAAATATTTGGCCATTGATACATGTTAAATAGAACAGAAGAAAATCAGCTGGCTCACATGATCTCTGACGGAAATGGGAAGCTACTGAATTGGTCGCTTCTGTGTAAATCTGGGAGTTCCTGTTGTGACATTACGATACATATATATATTGAAGTTTGGTACTACTTTAGAATCCGTACCATTCCTAACCCCTAACCCTACTTCCTAACCCTACTTCCTAACCCTACTTTCTAACCCCTAACCCTATTCCCTAGCCCCTAGTAAGCTTTCCCATTCATATGGTACGGATTCTACAGTTAGGCCAAAGTTTTTGCCACTATTTTGGAATATGAAATATAATTTTATGTAAAATGTTAATCAAACACTTATGAAAATCAATGCAAACAGCTGCTCTAACATTTTAAATTCAAGTTAATTTTAGATGGCAAGGATAGACTTAGCATCTTATTCTAACCTTCATCTCCAAGTTTCCTTCTGTAATTTGCTAAAAGATACTCTCCTAGTTCAGCTGTTTCCGTGCTGTTTCTGACTTTGTCTTCTCGCCACTTCCTCAGCTTGTCTCTGACATCTGACGGGAAATATGATATGAAATGGGTCTCATAAAATAACTTCAATATAGTTACATTTTTTTGAGCCTAGCCTATATGATGGCTCTTGCAGTATGTTCCACACTGTGCAACTTCCTCTACAACTTGTTAAAGGGTGTGAAGACTTGCGCAAAAAGAAACATCTAATGCCGGTAATCTGACCTAGTTTAGTTTGAGGTGTAACAGAAGTGTTAGACACCACCACACACACAGCTTGCTACCGTTGGTAATAAGACACTAGTGTACAGTCAGTACATACAGCTGTGGTCAATACCCACAGCAGTGTATAAACGATACAGCGATGGACATCCCAGGTCCAGCTAAAGATAACAAGGTATCACGTTTCATTACTGTCTGCATTTTGTAGCAACACGAACAAAACATCACTTGCAAGCAACAGAAAGTTAACTTTTTCAATGGCCGCACACGGTTTGGGGCGAGTCTTCAATGCCTTTATTATTAACTGATGCAAGTGGTCAAACATAGTATAGTAAATATTTTTCTCCTACCCAACGGGATAAATGTTATACAAGTTTTCGGATAAGACGTTTATCATTTTAGTTTCATTGGCAAATAGAAAATTGCTGGGATTTGATGCAAAATGCTATTTTTCTTTTTTACTTAATCATAATATATCAATGATCATTAGGCCTCCTATCCTAGGCCTAGTAATAGTAATAAGTTGAACTTTTGTTTTCTCTCTCAAACTTTGTAACGAAACTTTAGGTGATGATACAATTTAATCATCAGTTTGGTTACCAGTAAGCATATGAATATTTATTCCATTTACATTAATTTTTACCGAAAAAGAAGACCTAAGTTATGCCCACAATAGGTTGTACTGTATAGGTAGGTAGCCTAACGTTAATCTTTAACGTGACCTAACGTTACGTTTGTTCAAGTCATTGTCGAATTCGGATCAGTTCATGTTCGCATTTTTAAGAATATACGGTAAAGTTTGTGGTAAATTAAGCAAACAAACTGGCTTATCTAAAAATCAATGGTCACCACAATGATTCTCTTAAAAGGCTTAATTCCCTAAGCAGATTGAGAAAATGGAAACATGTCGAACCTTCGAAGTCCATGGTAGCGGCCATGTTGTGTCGTTCATTTGAGAACGGTGCATTCTGGGACACATACTTATTTACTTCCGGTCGACAATAGTTCGTTGCCAAGGACAGCCACTTCGATAACAACCGGTGCAAAATTAGCTAGGAGACTTTGAATTGCTATTTAAACCTCAATTACTGATATTTTACGGTAAATTACAAGTACAGGCAAAATGATCCCACCGAATTCTTCATTGGTAAAATATGACAACCCCGTTCTTGTGAGCAGGAATACGGAGAAAAAGACGCCACGGGTAAACAAACACTTCGTAATCGTAGGGACTCACATATAGCCTAGGCTAGCATACTTACCATTGTATTTCAAGACCTTTGAAGTATGATGATAGGCCTACTTTGCAGTCTAGGCTACAAATTACAATTAGACCTGTTCTGTAGCAGCGTAGCACACGCTTGGCATCAATAAGACCCTTGAATAATTGGACAGTGATGCATAGACTAACGTGTTATCAATGTTACAGTAATTGCAACATTAAGCACTGTGCTGGATGCTGCTCCTAATTTCCTAAGTTTGTAAATTCAAAGTGGCTATTCTTACGACGAGTCGTAAGAATAATTGCCGATTACGCATGCGCAGTTGCTATTTTACAACCAGGAGTACTATTTTTACGACCATGAGTAACAATTATTTCCAGTTAGGATTAGGGGTTAGGGTTACCCCTACTACACGCACAGTTGCTTTATTTACTTTACTGCGCATGAATTCGCCGATGTCGTAAGAATAGTTTATAGATAATTGTTACGACTAGTTGTAAGAATAGCCATAGCCTTGTTAATTGTTATGTTAGTTCTAGCCTGGCTGGGGCCTACCATTTACCAATCAGCAAACTTGAATGTTACTGGCAACGGTGATTCTTGACCCTATTGAACAATGACACATCATTTTAGCTAAAACTTTGCTAAAATATTGCAATACTTTCTTGTACATATTTTGGTTTTGTTTCTTTGATAGGCTAGAGCACTGAAGACTACACCACAGCAGCCCACAAATGGAGGACCTGTGCCCAATCCTCCACCTAAGGGTGGAAGCAAGTTGCCACCTATGGAACAGCAGAAAGCTCAACAGACTGATGAAATTCTTAACTCTATACTACCACCACGGTAAAGTTATTTTGCAAACAACTGATATTAAATAGACTGAGTTGCAATAAAAATGCATATCTTTGTTTCTTATAAGACTGTTAGGTGTTTATAAACATGATGTCACATGAGAATATTATTACTTAAATTTCAACCATTTGTGTATATTTGCATAGCTGTATTGTTCATATGTTCTTTTCCACAGCTGTTTATAATTGTTGAAAGCGATAGATTGATTGGTAACGATTAAATAACATCACCAACTTTTTCAAGAATAAATTGAAGAGTTTTGTATCCTAATGGTCATGAGAATTTTTATTTTAAATACGAAACTTTTCCAAAATGTTTTCCATGAGGTTCTGATTCCCCAAGTAACTTCTGTACATTTAGCCTAATTAATTAATTGCTTGGTGACAATAGCATATATATGTTCTAATCTGCTATGAAAGTGTTTTAGCCAATAGTCGCTCTGTAGGAGACAACAGGTGCATCGAATAAACTTTTTAAACAGAACCAGCTGATCTAAAAGGATGCACAAAGTTGACACTGACAAATTGAGCCATGAAAACTGATTTCTTTTTAAGCCTCTTATTATCTGCTGAAATCAACAGTGAATGGACAGAAAATGGCCAATTATGGGTCCAGCAAGTTTCAAGTACACCAGCCACACGACTTGATGTTGTCAACTTACAAGAACAACTGGATATGAAGCTTCAACAAAGACAAGCCCGAGAGACTGGAATTTGCCCCGTCAGAAGAGAGCTCTATTCGCAATGTTTTGGTACGTTACGTGGACCATAAATTCTACTGTGCTATATATCTCTGACAACTCAAACTTACTATTTATTTTTATTTATTTTTTCTTGTTAGCAATTGACCCACTGAATGATTACTCATCTGTTTAAAAGCGACTAGAAAAATTAAGTTTTGTGATTAATTTGTATATATAGGTAAGGTAAGAATTGCAAACTTTAGTTAGTTTCCTCAGGTTTTATTCCAAAATGAGATCTTTGACGTAAAGGGACAAAGGGTAAGGCTAGTTTCTGAACGATTTACAGTAATTTCTCTATACATTGGAGCTATGGCTTTTTTTCCTACCATAAACTATAGTCATTGAAGATGTATGTCTAATAACAAAATTGTGACTGAAACAAGGTTGTAGGTAGGGCAATTTTAGTAGCAGGCACTAAATAAGCATTTGTGTACCAGCCAGGTTCCGGCGGGGCTTCAGAGAGGCTCCTACTGCACGTTTTAGGTGTTTGCAGAGTACAAAAAAAATTGGTATGTGATGACCCCTCCCCCAACCAAACATGGACAAGACTCGATGGATATTTTGACACCCATTTAAAAATATCTGTCAAGAGAAAGTTTTACCCACTGAGCTTGCAAGGTAATATAATGTGCATTATAGGGCTGGTTTCATGTAACATTATTAAGACAAAAAACAGACTATTTCAGCTCTGAGTGCCGGGAGTTTCAAGTGTGGGATGGGCCCGCTCTGTGCCGCACACCATGGCTACAACTCTGAACTGTAATGTATTTGGTTCGATGGTTAATGAAAAAATAAACTCAGCCAACGTTTTGTTATTTGTTTACTACTTTTCTTTACAACTCAGCTTTAATATCTAGTGAGCTGTATATAGCCTCAGATTTACAAACCAGAATTTACTCTTACCTTTGTTTTTTTCTAGATGAACTGATCCGCCAAGTAACAATCGAATGTGCCGAGAGAGGTCTCTTGTTATTGCGAGTCCGAGACGAGATACGCATGACTGTTGCAGCTTACCAGACACTGTACGAGAGTAGCGTGGCCTTTGGCATGCGGAAGGCTTTGCAGGCGGAACAAGGCAAATACGATATGGAGAAAAAGGTCAGTATCTCCATCTTTAAAATCTGTTATTTAGTTGTCCTTGGCAAGGTTTGAGCAGAAGGTGAGAGGGCTCGGGTACCTGAAAAAGAAATGCTTGGATGCTTCTTCAAGTCCCAATGCTTGAAACATGCATACAAAACAACTTTGCACAAAATTGTGATTTTGTTAAAAAGTGATTATACTAAACTATTCACAGAGTGCATCAATTTTACAAGAAGAAAGAATTCTTTGCAATAAATTTACAAAAACCCTCCTAGTGCACTTTCAACTTCTAGTTGCAAAAACTGAATGGATTAGCCAGAGAGTACACTGTGGCTGTATAGTTCTAGTTTATACAAATCACATACTGCCATATGCTGTTCACTGCCCATAAATTCTTTGCTATCTGCCAAGATCGAAGAGCTGGAGGGTGAAAAACGAGACTTGGAACGTCAGGTGAACGAACTGAAGGCAAAGTGCGAAGCCATCGAGAAGAGAGAGGCGGAGCGTCGGTCAGTGGAAGAGAAGAAACACACAGAAGAAATACAGTTTCTCAAAAGAACAAACCAACAATTAAAGGTGAGATCATCCTTGTCATGAATTATTGATTTTATCTGGCCGGGATTTGATTGATTGATCGATCTCGGGTCCCCAAATCCATATCTTATCTGAAGAAAGGAGTTCAGGTTGTCGCAGTCTGGTTATAATTGGAAGCCAGTGCAGATCCTCCAATGCATTACCAAACTGACTCTGTAGAAAAGAATATAACCTAATAGCCAATGGTTAGCATGACTGAATACAGTATTTCTACTCTAAACTGAATCTTTGAATAATTATCGTTGTTGTTTTTTAACTTAATAATTAAAGGTATTTAAGAGTATCTTTGTAAAATAAAGAGCCCTTTTTAAAATAAAAGGTTTTTTAAAGGTTTGGCTGGGAGGTCTGTTATAGAGTCTAAATTAAGGGGTCCACCCTCTCCTTTGGTGGGAATTGAATTTTAAAGGTACCTTACATGAAAATGAGACCAGATATTTTAAAGTTCAAATACTCAATCTCAATTTAATATCGGGACTAATGAAGCGTTAATATCGACAATTTATATTTCTGCGCTCAAATAAGATGAGTTGAATGGCCAAAAACATCATACTTAAAATTCTTCCACTTATTACAACATTGTCAAAACTACCTAAAGATCCATTAGTTAGAAAATGTGTTTATTCAGCTAGATGCTCACATAAGATAGATAAGAAAGACAAAGAACATGTCTTGAAAATCCAAATGTAACCCTTTAAATGTACCCTTGAATGTTCAATATAAGTTAAGTTGTTTGATTATCAAAAATATATAAACATGTTTACCCAAGCCATTATTTCCGTTTGTTTATTGGTGGCATTTTTTTTATTTTCCTTTGCAGACACAACTAGAGGGCATCATCGCACCAAAGAAGTCTTAGAGGGCGACATTTAAAAAGTTTGTGCAACCCAAAATTCAGACTAAAGACAACCGTCCAGTCAGAGATGCCTTACTTGTGGACCAATGAATTTCCAAGACTGCTTTGTTTTTGTTGATGGATTCAAATACAAATATTTTATTTGTTTAACATAATTCTTGGGAAGTAACAGCATACTTTCAACTTTATTTAGTATTGTATTCACAATTTTTATTTTTTATTTTATTTTTCAATGGACAGAATCACCATGGTTTTTTTCTTCTATGGAATTCTTCTGAATCTTTTCCTGCCAGTAGAAAATAAAATGGAAAGACATTTTTCTGTGAATTATTTGCTCAAAGAGTTAACAGGAAAGGCAACTTGGTCTTTTTTCAAAGTGAATATTAGTTTACTTTACATACTGGATATAATTTGAATAAGAATTTATATTTGGGAATCCAGTCAATTCATATATATTTATTTTTCCCTCTTTTTCTAGTTGATTATTTCTTCCTGTTAGTGTTCTTCCAGTTTAGTCAATAAAGTTTCAAATAAAAAGCACCTTGATTCTCAGCCCATGTGGGTTATTTGAATATATGGTTCCGTCCTGTCATAAATATGCGGCTTGGTTTCAGTTTGATGCATACACACAAACAAGCACCTAGATTTGATCAGTCTATTTAATAATGTTCAGCGAGTGTTTACAACCTACTCTAGTAGAGTGAAGCAGTTGTACTCCCTATTCAATTGCTTTCATATTACCATTGCATGAGAGCTACTGTAATTCGACTTATATGTTCAGCGTTACAGGGATGCCCCGTTACAACGAACATCCGAAGTTCCTGACAACGGTCACAGCTTGGATCTCTAAAACTACGTATCCATTGATGGGACAGCTTCTTTCTTTACCTACCATGGTGCCTTCAGCAGTTTCCCTTTAATGCCCAAGTTTCTATACATGTTAGTAGTCTACTGAGGTAGTGAGTTACATGTTTATATTTTACATGTACTATGTTGTACATGTATTATATTTTTCTAGCAGTTACCTGTACTGGTTCTCACCCTTGTGCATTTGTTATTGTACCTTAAGGGCCGAGGTACTACTGCTCATACAAAGAGGAATTACATTTGTACTCAAACAGTTGTACTAGTACTCAAGCTGTTGAACTAGTACTCAAGCTGTTGAACTTGTACTCACGCTGTAGGGTAAAATAGTCGTCTGTACAATACTGTCTATTATTTGAATGATATTAAAAGAGTAATGTGGCTTGTAAATCATCTTTGTTGCCTCAATTTTTTAATGCTTCCAATAGTCTAAAGAGCATGATTTCAAAGGTGGGCGCCAAATTCTATCCTCTCCCTCCCTGATTTAGGTAGGGGTATGATTCTTTATGGAAGGGTGTCCTAGCCCCACAAAGAAGTGCCTCAAACCCTTCCCAACTGAATGATAATCCCCTTCCCCCCCTGCCCCCTCCACTGAATTTTTTTCCTGACTGGCAATGGAGTTCGGAGGACCAAGGGATTCCCTCCTTATCCACCCCTCTCCCACTTGGCCTCTTTCAATAAAGTCCTCTACTTACAAATTACTTCCCAGACATTCAGTGTTATTCAACGAAGTGTGTCCACAGGTAAAATAGTGCCAAATGAGTGACCTCTAACCCTTGTGAAGTATTTAGAGGTACCTTAATTGTTCCTCTGACTGGTCTTACAATTTCCAGTAGTACATTTCCGGTGGGCTTTTATTCCTCGTGGTAAGTTATTCCCAGAGTTTGGTTAGCAATAGTCTGATTGATCAGTTACCTAGTTGCAAAACCTTTAGTATGCCCCAACAGGTGTAAAATTAAAGGGAACACATGGTTTGGCGACACTGGCACTTGATGCACTGAAGAAGACTACCCCACCCCAGTCTGTGCCACTATGGAAACATTGCGTACTGGAAGACCACCACAAACATCGATTAGTAATCCTGAAATTTTGAAACATTCTGAGTCTACCATATCAAGGTATAGTCCAGTATCAAGAATCTCAATTACACTAACCCACATTCTTTTCATGATACTGGTGTGCTTTTGTTTCAACATTGTCAATTAAGTTTCCTTCTCTTTCTTTGCACCCATGAAGTTTTGTCAGATGAGGACTTTTAACGTCACTACAATGACTTGATTCCGTGTGTTATTAGTGCTCGTGTTTCTTAAATACCGCTAAACCAGGGTTGTCCAACCTACGGCCCGCGGGCCAGTCCGGCACGCCGCAGGGTTGCGTCCGGCCCGCCAGAGATGCTCTACGGTGCGAAATTTTAGTGAGCAGATTTAATGATAACAATTTGAGCTATATAATCAATCATTCGAACCTTCTGGGTCCAAAAAAACTGCATACAGGTCAGTTTGTGTGACACTCTCAGCGGAGGGTGGCTGGACTTTATTCATGTTTTATCAGGGAGGAAAATAAATCAGTGTGCTCAGCGCGCACATTTTGTTGCCTTGGGCTTCCGGCCAAAAATCGAGCGTATGATTCATGCAGCCCCCTCCTTCATCATAACCATTCCATGTGGTCCTCCTCTGCAAAAGGTTGGACAACCCTGCGCTAAACCTACGGAGGGGATACTGCGATGTGTGGCATAACTTTTGTCATCTGATCACGTCTGCCTTTGACCCCTACACCCCCTTTGAAACCCTCCTCTCCCACCTTCCCTTTGTAACCTTCCTCTCCCACCTTCCTTTATAACACAACACACAAAATCTAACAGAGAGAGTACCATTTTCACTTTATTTTTTTATTTCAACAAACAGGGTCAAACATTTTTTTTTTCAAGTCCTAACATACAATATGGGATCATATTTTATAAAACCTACAAGCCTTCGAATCTCATTACTGATATCAACTTTATCATTCACAGTAGCAAATATCACCGATTCAGGGGAGGGGGGGGGGGGTTGGGGGGAACAAATGGTTAAAAGAAGTTTCTCACAGAACAGAAACTTTCAAACACTTTCACTTCAATGACTAATGCAATGTCCAAAGTACATAAAATCACTGCTAAAGGTAATGCATGCCTAACAGTTAAGCGGGCGGCGGTTGTTTGTTAACTCGACGTTATCAAAGAGATCTACTAAGCAACAGCCAGTAGACTGGTTGAGGTTTTCTTTTAATAAAAGTCAAGACTGTCTTTTTGCAGAGCATTCTACTGGTCGATTCTTAAAAAGATTAAATGAGGATATATATATAATACAACAAGATAATCTTAGAAGAACTATTCAAAGTGCCGAAAAAACAAAACAAAAATCAACCAAAAGTGCAGAAAACTAGCAGTTAAAAAGTACCATCAAACAGACATTCCAAAAAAAAACAAAAAGACTGAAATGCTCCTAATAAAGACAACAAATGAAACGAGAAACAAATTTCAACACGTCCAACTGTCGACTGAATTATCAGTCATCCAAACTTTGACTAAAGTGATGAGAATTTTAGACAAGAAAATGCATATGATGGGAACAAGTAGGGAGAGAGAATTGATAAAATTGAGCCATGAAACTGGTTTTTATTATCACAAAGAAGTCAATGGAAGACCTACCAAACACAGTAAGGAACAACAACGTGCGTTAACCCTGAAAAAAACGGTTTCGAAATAATGCTAAAAACTGCTCGCTTTATGGCGGATCTCGTTCTGATTGCAATGCTACAATGATGTCCATAACACCATACATAGTCAACTTCTTAGAGCCAAAAAAAATCTTGTTCCACTTTTTCAAGAGTTTCAAAAGGGAAGAAAGTTCATATGAAATAACGATAATAAACGAGGAAAAAAGTGAAAAAAAAAAAAAAAAACACGTCCTTCCTTGACAGTCCATATTTCTTAAGTTAGTTTTTATGACAACTACAAGCAAAACTTGCAATTTTTAAATAGAATGTTTTCCAGTTTTTTTGTTTCGTTTTCTTATCTCAGCACCTTTTGATTTTAATTTAATATGTTTGCACAGAATCCAAAGTGGTTTCGTCTTCCTTGCAGATTCATGGTGGTTCATCTGCTTGTTCTTGAATAAATCGAAACAAAAAATAATAATAATAAAAAACAGTTTTAAAAAAAAAAAAAAAAAAGTGAAAAAAATTTGTCTTTTTTTGTCGTAACAATAGTGACTTTTCACCATCCCCCGTGCATCATCAAAATTGTCGTAATGAAAAGGAAAAAAAAGGAACAAACAAATTCATGTATTTTCTGTTAACATTTTTGCAATTTTTATGGTCTTTTCTATTTCTCTGCTGTGTTTATTTATTTATTTATTTTTTTAAAATTTTTTTGGTGGGCTTGTTATCTCTCAGAAATGCTTTGTTAAAGCATCTAGACATTTTATTTTCAATCTTTTGCTTTCACTTATGCGAAAAGAGGTAATAAGACATGATGCAATACCATGTAATTATAACCACAAATTCAATCACAGAAAAAGTCAAATGGTTTCTTGGATAAGTAAACCAAGTTTTTAAAGAATTACTACTAATGAGGAAGAAGAATTCCTCCCTGGGTACCGTTGGCTCCGAGTGCGTCATCTACTGGGCAGGGATGGTAGCAGGAGGCTTCTTCTGTTCCTTCTGCTGGTGAACGGCCAGAACAGACAAAGCTTCAGTAATCTGGAAAAGAAAAGAGAAACAAAAATTCTCTTTAGTAAATATGGAGTCATTAAAAGTAGAAATCCAGTGATTACGAATTTATTTAAAAGGTTGAATATTTTGGAAACTTGATTAGCTACTAAAAGAATCCTTTCTAAGGGCTCAAATTGCTCTTCTTTCTTAGACTGACATATCAAGGAACTTAACGGTCTGCATTAATATGAAAATTTCAATAAAGATTTTCGTTGTTATAAAAAACCAAGGTAACAACATGGAGAAGAAGAACTTGAAGAGGTAATTGTAGGCAATATTGATACCAACCAAAATCATGAACTAAACCTATTAACAGTCAGAGGTGGTGGGTGGGGGACTGCTAAAACAGCTCAGGAAAATCTTCTTTAGGATTATTTTTTTTAAGATTTTTGAATTTTACCATATACTGAGACTTTATTCAACTATAACACATATAAAATAACATGCAAAAATATCTAACAACATAACAAATAACAGCTTTTAAAGCCATACAATAACAACAGCATTTCAGGCTTCAAATTCAAACACTCAATTGTGATTGGAATCATGGTATAGAGGAAAAAAATTTCAGGTTACATACATGTAAACATCTGCTTCAAACCATAACAAATGTAAAACAAAAAGTTCACCTTTGCTTTGAGAGATTCGTCCGTCTCCAACATATGGAGCAGCTCAGCGTTGTCCATCTCCAAGAGCATACCGGTGATCTTACCAGCAACATCTCCGTGAGACTGCTGGATGATGGAGAAAAGACGCTCCCCCAACATCTGCTTCTGCTCATGTGGTTGGGCCTGGGCCAACATCTGAGCTGTCAATGGTGCCTGACCAGGGACGTGGACAGCCTGCTGAGGAATTTCATGCGCGTCCTACAAGCAAAGGAAATACAGAATACAGTTTTCAATTACACTCAAAACCAAAGGTTTCAATAACATCTGAAACAAAATATCAAGTGTCTTCATCAACAACTGATGAGCAAAGTGAAAGCATTGGTTAACCCCACCCAGAGCCCACCCCATCATGGCATTCAAACAAACCCATGCTGCAGTTGATAGAAGCCAACTACAACACTGAAAATTGATTGGTTGCCTCACTTACCTCTGCACCAGCAGCTTGGTTTGCCCTGGCTGATTGAGGGAACTTGTAGGTAGGTCTCTGGGCAGCGGTGGCTCCACCCATACGCATTGCCTGAGCATTTGGTACCCCTTGCACACCTAAAAGAGGAAACGAGTTGATTAGAATGTTTAGAAAAGCAAAGTGCCATTATATTTAAAGGCTGTAAAAGACTAAGTGAGAAGTAATGGTAAATAAAAAACGATAGTGAAAATGATAGACTTATGAGTAATAGCTCTAATGGCATCACACTTAAAGCCAACACTTAAAGAAAGAATTTCTCGAACTTTTGATACTTCATGAGAGCAAAACAAAAAGATGTATTACCTTGAACTCTGCCTGACGGAGCTCCCGGTACATTGACACCCCTAGGAATAGTAGCACGAATCTGAGCCGGAGCTCCAAACTGCCGGGCGGCTCCGGGCATAGCCGGGTAGCCTGACTGGCCAGCAGGGCGTGTCTGTGCAGTAGGCCAACGTGGGTTACGGACTTGGGGTATCTGTCCTGCGTACAGGTTACGCTGAGGCACTGTCTGGTAGTAGTTGAACCCTCCAGGGTAGATTTGACTCATCTGCTGACCCTGGAAATTGGAATGGATGGCAGAGGTTATAGGCTACATAAAATTTGCCATTCATGAAAATAAGCCATTCATGAAATACAGATATAGATAATATATCAACAAGGACTCCCAAATTCAAAAACAGTGTATACACCATTGTAATCTCTGGGATCATATACAATAAAGTAACAGGACAGTCTAACAAAGTAACCTTGCTTGTGCATCTTTTGATAGAGCTAATAGTTAAAATCTTCCCTCAAAGGACTCGAATAAGGTATATTAGTTTAACTACCAAAACAGACCGTTGACAATACAGGAAAGTAAAATTTTTTCAAAGACTCTACAACAATATTAAGCACAAAATACTTAAGACATGTCTAGACAACAATTCTGATTCTCCTTGCTAGTAACAACAATATTATTAAAATATGGTCAAAAATATGTTCAGTGTTGGCAGCTGGAAGTATTGGATAAAGTCTTTGGGATATGCACAATCCATTGATAGATAAATGGTAATTTGCAAGGAATATACCTAGGGGCCCCTGGCCGACTTTGCCCATGCCCATAAACCAACAGTGGAGACAAGCAACGAAGTGGAGGGATGGAAATTACACATGAATCAACAAGCCAAATAACTTACTGGAACTCTATAGTTCATGTTCAATCTCATGTACTGAGTGGCCAGCTGGGCTTGTCGAACCTCCTTGCGCTGGGCCAGGGCCACATACAGCGGTTTGACGGAAATGATGCGGTTATTCATCTCGGTCACTGCCTTGGTGGCCTCTTCTTGTGAGGAGAAGCAGACAAAGCCAAATCCACGGGACACCTCTTTGTCATTCTTCATGACCTGGGAAGTTGATGTAAAGAGAATATTCATATATTACCAACCAAAGATGGCAAAAAAAGGGAAAGGGGGAGAAGGTAACTATCACTGAGATCACAAAACTGCCATTCTGACCAACAAAATAAATACTACTGTGTATTGAGACTATAAAACTTTGGGTCAATGTGTGGTGAGCCCTATTGCTACAGATAACTTGCTAAATTTTATGTAGCAGTTTTCAACGTTCTGAATTTTGTCTCTGATTTATTCTATGGTTCCTTTGCGTTAAAGAAAATCTACCATACATCTGTTGGGACTCGCATGGAAATATGACCAATTTGCACAGCAGTATGCAATACGATACACAGGGTAAATTATTTACCTGACAGACATGGCCGATTATAGCAGAGTTCACTGAACATCATTCCGCAAGCTTACCGAGACAAAATGGAAACTTGTACATTATTCACAAAAAGACAACATACACAAAGAGTGGCAAATACAAAATCTTACCTTGGCACTGGTGATGTTGCCAAAACGAGCAAACTCTTTTCTGAGTCGGTCGTCGTCGATGTCATCATCGAGGTTCTTGATGTACAGGTTCACACCCTGAAAACGATTGCTTCTCTCCTGTCAAATGAAAAAATGGAAACCCTTTGTGAAGAATAACAAAAGAGCACTTTGCCTCTCTATCATCTACATGATTTATGCATAGGATTCCAATGAACCCAATGCCACTAAAAACAAGCATCAAGCTAAGTTAGGGAGCCTGGCTCCCTTGAACTTTTAAGATGAAACAAAATAAATTCCTCGGATGCATGGCTATCAAATAATTTCTTTTAACCCTACAACACCTGACAAGTTGTTGCAAGTGGTAGGAATTTTAACACATTGGTGTCTTTCCCACTAGGTACTGCCTCACCTCCTGAATCTTACACAAGGCTATGCACATTTGCTCCAAATGTGTTGTAAGTTTTAGGAGCCAACTGCAAAAGTTATGTGGTTAGGGTTAAAATGGACAAACTCATCACACTGGACAGTGTCATTGATTGTTTTTATGGGGGGGGGGGGGTGGGGATGGGGTGTTGGGTGCACCTTGTAGAGCTGTTTGGAAAAGGTATTTTACTCATGAAAAGGGTAGCCTCCACCATGCTAGAAGCGATTACTTCCATCAGTTAAGTTAGGAATGGAGGTGAACACAACGAAATCCTTCAAGTTCAAGAGGTAAGCTAACTTCAAGACTACTATCCAGCACATACAAACTAATGTTACTCATATTAGCCAGCTTCCTACAGTAAGTCTAACAACTGTAGCTCTTGCAAAAGGTATGCCAACCACCCTCCCCCTCACCCTTCATTTATTAATTTTTGAGGGTGAGGGGAACAATTAATGAAACATGAACCCAAAACATGCCATGTTGTAGCCACAACTTTCACCAGTTTGGTTTATGCTGTTATCTTCATCTCACACGTCTTGCTCGGCCAAAAGTCATATCAGACAAAAAGTCTTCATATGAGGATTTTCCTGACTTTTCCATACTAAACTTCAGTGACTCTCAAGACTTTTCCATTTACCTAATGTTCCGGTCTTCCAGACAAAGTGGGAACCATGTGTATATCATCACAAATTAAACTGCTATACAGTTTTAACAACACTGTTAATAAATATTTCTTGGAATGAACGAGTTTGCCCAAGTACAGATTACGATACCGCTCAAAATCCAAGCAGAAGATAGAAAGAAATATCGTTTTGTATGTAACGGCTATAAATGCATCCCATCATGAACTACTTTCGATTGAACAGAATGGGGGCATTTCCAGCTTGTCCATGACCCATCCCTCGTGACTGTGTGTGACACCTACCTGACGAATAGCTTCAAATCGAGCACGAAGCTCAGCGCTTCTCTCAGATTTCTTTTGGGCTCGTCCAGCAAAGAGTTGTCTGCCACTTTGTTCTTTACCATTCATATCATCTACACACTGATAACGGAAGAAAAAAATATGCTGAAAGGTACTACCTCTATATGAAACAAACACGCAACAGTTACTTTCCATCTAAGCAATTTGGAGAGAGCATTGTCAGCATTCTAGCTATTAGCTCAAAAACCATTTATCTTATGTAACAACAAGAGGCTGTACTCCAGTATTTTCCAGACAAGAGGCTGTACTCCAGTATTTTCCAGACTACAATAGGCTTTACAAACCACTATTTTCCAGACTACAAGAGGCTATACTCCACTATTTCCCAAACTATGAGAGGCTGTACTCCACTATTTTCCAGACTACAAGAGGCTGTACTCAGCTATTTTCCAGACTACAAGAGGCTGTGCTCCACAATGTTGCAATTCAATCCTTACAAGTTACAAGTTAAGATAGTTGAAAAGTCCACTTACCATATTGGCGGCATCGTGGCTTTCAAACGAAACAAATCCAAAGCCTCTGGAGTTGCCTTCCATGTCCGACATTATTTTAAGGGACAGGATCTTTCCATAGGATTCACATATCACTCGTAGGTCTTCCTCGCCCAGTTCCACACCAAAGTTTTTGATGTAAACATTGGTGTACTTCCGTGCATGGTCGCCGGTACCTGAACTACGCTCACGTCGAGGGATGAACTTTCCTACGAAGCTGTTTAAAGGGTTAAATAAAAAGATGAAAATACAAACACACTTCTTTGGGTTTTTAAAAAAAAATTAGTTTGTGACAATATGCACACAGGAGCAAATATTTTACATCAGACAATCTCTGAGCACTAGTCTGTTGATGTCTTTCCTTTAGCATCACATGAAATGACAGCAACAAGAATAAATACAAGATCATTCTATATTGTATGCGTTTACAAAGACAAAGAATTAAATGGTAAACTTACACTTTTCGGCCGTTCAACAACATTCCATTGACCTTCTTGATGGCTTTCAAGGCCGACTCTTCAGTTTCAAAATGTACAAACCCATAGCCACGATTTTCACCATTCTCATCAGTAGCTACCTGTAAACGGGGTAGCAAAACATGGAAGTTGTCAGTTATAGTGGCTCTATATGTTATAATAATAGCAACAAATCAAAGGGAGACAGGGAGGGGGGGGACATGGTGTTACTATCTTTGTGCTTGCATGTTACTTATAAATTGAGTTTTAAAAGAACAAATTGTTGTTAATGAATAATGCAACTCTTTAATTTTATCATAAGATCAAGTTTGATCAAGAAGGGATATGCTGGTGGCAGACAATGTGAAACCTATATATCGAAAAGAAATATTCCACACTGTTAGTTGAAACATCACATATATGTGTCATCAAGATGGAAAATCAGCATCCACTGAATATTAATGAAAAATGCTACAGCTACAATTGTATCAAGTCCAAGATGTGCTTACCTTACATGACAAGATGTTGCCAAAGGCAGAGAAGGTATCGTACATAGCTTTGTTGTCGATGGATTTGTCAAGATTTTTGATGAAGACATTTCCCAAACCAGATCGCCTGAGGGTTGGATCACGCTGCGACCACATGATACGAATGGGCTTGCCCTTTATAGCATCAAAGTTCATAGTGTCAAGAGCTCTCTCCGCTATAAGAGAGTGTGATAAAGCATTAAGTACATTAACACCTAGTTATTACAACTCCTGAACAAAGAGACAATTTTGAAGACCTCAGACATCACAATAGTAAATACCTTTTTTTTGGTTAATGAAGAAAAAAGAAAAAGGTTAAAAAAAAAAATTATCTTGTGAGTCCCTTGATGTTCTTTCATATATGATGGTAAGGACAATCACAATTTTCTCTCTTCTGTACAGAGGACATCAAAGTTTTGGCTGCTAGCTCAAACAATACTGGTTATTAAAAATGACTATGGGTATAACAGGTGTGGGCTTTCTCTCAGAATTGTACTGTGCACAGCAAACAACAAACAAGCGGTTTTAAACTATTTGCCACAAGTTTTTGTTAATGTAACATCTAGAAGTTATCTTTTGAAATAGAATGAAGCAAAATAACTACATTTATTGTCATAAGTAAATAAAGTTTACTTACCATCAGCAGGCTGTTGGAAGTTAACATATGCATATCCAAGGGATCTCCTGGATGCAATATCCCGGCAAACACGTATGGACACAATGGGCCCTGCCGTTGAGAATTTTTCAAACAGCATAGCTTCTGTAACTTCAGGATGAAGGTCACCAACATAGAGAGAGGCAGTTGGGTAGTTTGGACCAGCGGCATTCATTTTGAATAGTTATGGTTGAGAGGCTTACAAACTGCAGAGAAAAGGAGATAACAATCAAAGAAAAAGGCCCTTACTTAATCAGCCAGACATCAAAGTTTAGTAGACAAACTCTGACAAAATAAAGACCTCTGAATAGAAACAGGATTCTGATATTTTGTGCCAGAGTGTTAAGTGTTTTTTCTTGCACAGGAACTCAAAGGAAACCGTCGATATGTGCAGAATAAACTAAGTTTCGGCTAGATGTTTGCGCGGAAATTTGCCAACTGAATACTTTCACTTAGATGCATTAGACCATCATTGCCATGAAGTCGGCGCATCAATTTCTAAGGATATCATTTATGGCCAAATGAAAATAGTTTTGCAACAACAAATGGGCTGTCAACAATGTATCTTTTTAATTACAATTTAAGATGTCAATAATACATTCAAATTAATACAGGCCTATCCATGTTCATGGCCAGTTCATGTCTGAAGCAATATGAAAAATATTAAGTCAGTTGCAAACAAATAATAAGCAATTCGATGTAGCCTACTCCCTTTTCAAGAATGAGAATAAATGTTACAAAATGTTTCGACCTTTGGGTTTGTGTGTTTTCTCTCACATGGAACATTACTCTGCCTGGATGCCATTGTCACTTTCATAATAACCGTGCCCAACTAGTGCTCCTGACAAATTATGCCAGATTAATTATTCATGTATGTCAAATGTTATGATACTATGTAGATATGAAAGTAAGCCTTCAGTATACACATATATGTCGGATTACTAAACTCTGGATTTCCTCGGACATAGCTCCTATTTTTTCCGACTTACCCGAGTCTTTATGGGGATGTACCTATTTTTGTTTTTAAATAGATAAGATAAAATATGGAAACCACATGTAGACAGCATACAGTAGGGATATCTAATGTAAAGAGGACTGGAGTAAAAGTATTGCTCCTGTATATCGCAAAGGAATTGGATTGTAAATGGCAAAGCAATTGGATTGTGACTGGGATGAGCTTTTCCAAGGGGTTAATGATGTTGATGAGCTTGTTGAGAATGTTCAGAGACGGGCTACTAACTTGATTCTGAGAAGTTCAATATGCCAACTTTAAAATATAGGAGATTAAGAGATGGCAATGATGGAAGTTCACATAATTATTTCTTGTGTATATGATGAAGATGTTGCTCAACGGTTGCAGTTGAGTACAACGATTCACACTCCCGTACATGGCTGGAAATGAGTACAACCACTCATACTCTTGCCAAGACTAGAGTTGAGTACGACTCATACTCATAGCTAGAGCTGTGTACGACTCATACTTGTGGTCATAGCTAAGAATTGAGTACAAGGACTCATACTCGTGGTCATAGCTAGAAGCTGCAGAAGAAATCTTGTAGACTTGATGTCATGAAGTACAGCTTTTCTTGTAGGCTTGCTGATGTTTGGAATAGTTTACCAGAGAATGTGGTTTCTGTGTTTCAATCTGAAAAAGCTATGTATAGATAAATTCTGGTTTGGTCAAGATGTTAAGTTCGAATGTAAGCTGACTTGCATGTATACCATATCCTGGTAGCCATAGCCAGCAATGACCTGATGACCAGTAACTATATCAGCCAGGAAAGAGTTGGTGGATATAGAGGTCTACTTAGACCTGCATCCACTGCAGTTCCTAAGTTATCCTAAGGAAATAATGTTGAGATTTAGCAAAACTTAGTCCATTTGAGGAAAGCAATGAATTACTGAAGGATTTACATTTTACCATACAAGTTTTAAATTTTGGAAAATCACTCTCTTAATTACACCTGCACAAAGCATGTGAAAGGTACTGAGTACAAAAGGGCCTATTCCAGCCTGTTAGCATAAACTGTAACTCTTTGTCATGGATATTGTCAGTGGGCAAAATACTCAAACTCGACGCACTACACAAACTCCAATAGTAGTAGCATGGACATGGACAATTCCGGACACCTAAGCCTTAAAACACCCCAAAACTATATCTATTTGGTATAAATCACCTGAAAATATACTTGATATGGTGGGAGA